>WNWK01051396.1:0-12498 GCA_009830355.1 Cherax destructor
GGGCCAACAGTAAAAACCTGGTTGATCAGGCTCTAATCCACCACGGGCCCCAGTCACAGACCGGGCCGAGGGGGCGTTGACCCCCCAAACCCTCTCCATAAGAACATACTGACCTATGCGGGGAGGTCCTTCACCCCGGTATACTCCAGGTATCCATTGACACCACTGCCGGCATCTACCGTACCACTATGGAAATTGTAACAAGTTTTACGTTGGTGAAACTTCTAGGTATTTAACACGGGGTCCAAGTGTTTGCCGGAGACGACATGAACGACGCCTCTGCGGAGAACCATCTAATGAACCTCACCAGCGCCAAACGGGGGCCAAAACCCCACCAGCCCAAACTGGCCAACCTCCCAGCACCAAACTGGCCATCAAGGAAGCAGAAAAGGGAAAGGGGGTTTTCCTAGAATCTTCACTGATCGCCACCACTGACACCATCACCCCGAAACCAGATTCATTACTCATTTGTATAGCATGACACAGGCCAGCCATGACATTTGAGGCCAACCATGACACTGGGGCCAGCCTACTGACTCACCAGACTCTGAACTCAAGTTTCTCCTTGGCTGAGACACCTCACGTCTCCCCACTTTGTATATGATATATTTCTCCCATCTCTGCCAGGAGAAAAAACCCCCGGGGGGGCGAAACGTCCTCTTAATAAAATTAAATGAACAACATGTTGTGCTATATTAACATCTACAGTGTGAATATACAGAGAGATGGACGGAAGGCTCAGACTATGGTCCGTCCACTCTCTGTCTAATTTATTAGTCGTTTATTACAACTTAATCTGACTTCATCTGCGGGGTGTTGTTACCCTGGTCTTTCTCCCCTCCCCTCCCCCTCCCGCCCCTCCCCTCGCATTCCCTCTCCTTCCCCTCTCCCTCCCTTCTCCCTCCCACCTTCACTTCCTGGATGAATAATTATGTCTGGTTATTTACGGAAAAATTTGCATAAAACACGCCCGACTTTTTGAGACATTATCGTCAGCGTCCAAGAGACTGTGAGACTGTATCACCTGTGGTGAGGGACTGTATCACCTGTGAGGGGAGACTTATCACCTGTGAGTGGGAGACTGTATCACCTGTGAGTGGGAGACTGTATCACCTGTGAGTGGGGGACTTATCACCTGTGAGTGGGGACTGTATCACCTGTGGGACTGTATCATTTATGATAGACTGTATCACCTGTGGGACTGTATCATTTATGATGAATTATCAATTTCGCCACTGACACATAAGCCACCTTTCTTGGGTTAATTTCCTGGGTTAACCTGGGTTTTAACTCTCATGGGTTATCCTGGTTTTTTTAATTCATCTGGGTTATCCTGGGTTTTCACTCTCCTAGGTTATCCTGGGTTTTCATTCTCCTGGGTTATTCTGAGTTTTCACTCTCCTGGGTTATCCTGAGTTGTTAACTCTCCTGGGTTATCCTTGATTGATAACTCTTGGGTTATGCTGGGTTGTTAACTCTCCTGGGTTATCTTGAGTTTTCACTCTCCTGGGTTTTCCTGGGTTGCTAACCCTCCTGGGTTATCCTTGCTTCTTAAGTCTCGGTTTTATTCTGGGTTGCTAACTCCTTTGGGTTATCCTGGCTTGTTAGCTCCTCTGGTTTATCCTGGGTTGTTAACTCTCCTGGCTTAATAACCCCAGTAAAGTGTCTTTCATGAAGCAGCAACACTTGTATGCGATAAAGATACATAAAGATAGATATAGATAGACAAAGATAGAGACAGGTAAAGATAGTAATCCTTATAAAAATAAGTAAGACATTGAGGTCCCAAATGAAAGTGTTATAAACATATCTGTTCTGACGCTAAAGTTGTACAACACAGCAGCAATTGTTCTTCAGCATGGGGAACAACGTCATAAGGGGGAGCCAGCATGGGGACGTCGAGCATGGGGAGAAATCAACATGGGGACATCAGCATGGGGAAGCCAACATGGGGACGTCAGCATGGGGACGTCAACATGGGGACGTCAGTGTGGGGTCGTCGGCATGGGAAAGGGGAAATAAGTACCTTGGGTGGGGATGCTGGGGAGAGGGGATGAAAAATATATTGGTGCAAACGGAACATCTCTCGCCAACATGGTGGTAATCTCACAGACTGTGCCCGGGGAGTCCTGTGTTATGGTGGCCCCTCTACACACACACACACACACACACACACACACACACACACACACACACACGCACATCCTTCCATACTACCAACCCACACCAATCCCTTTCACCCTGACTCATGGACAAAGATCAGGAATCCAGGAGCCCATTAACCAGAACAGAGTAATGGAAAGGAAGCTGAACATATGGTACACCAATTTAGTTAGTATAACAAACAAGAGGAGTGACATGAATGATTAATGGAAGCATCGCTAGAACATTATAACACTCACAGAGACAAAGCCTTCCGAGATGATAACAGACGCGAGCTTCCCGGCTGGTTATCAGATTTTGAGGAAAGATGGAGGGAACAGAATGAATAGAAGGGAAGAAGATGATTATACAGCAGGCACACTTAAGACCAAAGGTCCCAGGGTGGTGATAGCAGTGACATACAACCCTTCACTAAACAGCAAGAAGGCCAAGACAAGAGTATATGAAAGCAACAGAGCAATGGTGAAATACACTAGCTGAGGTGGCCAGAAGGGCCCACACGAGCAAGAGAGCAAAGCTACTAGTCATGGGGAACTTTAACCACATGGAGATTGAATGGAAGAATTTCAAGCCACATGGGGGAACGTGAAACTTAATAAGCTGGAGGTGGTAATGGAGGACTTGTTAATTGAACTTGTCACATGTTAGGTGATATTTCAGCCTTATAAGTCTTCTGCTGTTCCATTATTTTTACAATTTCTTGACAATGTGAGAAATCACGAAAGTGTTTGGAAATTCACTATTCTATCACGGTGGTTATTTTGCATATTGTGATATCACTACTTTTACTGTGATATATATATATATATATATATATATATATATATATATATATATATATATATATATATAAACCACTTCAGTCATCAAGGCGGTACGCAACTCCCAAGAACAGATAATTGTGTCCCTCTGCCCCATCATCCAGGAATCACAGAGGTAGACCCAAGAAAAATTCCACTGAAAACGAGAAAATTTGCACACAGGTTTGAACATAAGAACATAAGAACATAAGAAAGGAGGAACACTGCAGCAGGCCTGTTGGCCCATACTAGGCAGGTCCTTCACAATCCAGATCCCACTAACAGAATATTTGCTCAACCCAATTTTCAATGCTACCCAAGAAATAAGCTTTGACAATTCTACCCACTCATGCCCGGGGGTCCCCCAAATCCAACCCCTCTCACTCATGAATTTATCAACCTAAATTTGAAACTACCCAAGGTCCTAGCTTCAATAACCCTACTAGGCAGACTGTTCCACTCATCAACTACCCTATTTCCAAACCAATACTTTCCTATATCCTTTCTAAATCTAAACTTATCTAACTTGAATCCATTATTGCGGGTTCTCTATTGGAGAGATATCCTCAAGACCTTATTTATATCCCCTTTGTTAATACCCATTTTCCACTTGTATACCTCGATCATGTCTCCCCCATTCTACGTCTTACAAGTGAATGTAATTTTAGGGTCTTCAATCTTTCTTCGTAAGGAAGATTTCTAATGCTATGTATTAATTTAGTCATTCTACGCTGAATGTTTTCTAACGAATTTATGTCCATTCTGTAATATGGAGACCAGAACTGAGCTGCGTAATCTAGGTGAGGCCTTACTAATGATGTATAAAGCTGTAATATAACCTCTGGACTTCTGTTGCTAACACTTCTTGATATAAATCCCAGTAATCTATTTGCCTTATTACGTACGCTTAGGCATTGCTGTCTTGGTTTAAGGTTGCTTCCTCATCACCCCCAAGTCCTTCTCCAATCTGTATGGCTAAGTTCTCGTTTTTACTTATAAGTGCTTGGGTTATGGACACTCCCGAGCTTCAGAACCTTGCATTTATCTACATTGAAATGCATCTGCCACTTTTCTGACCACGAATTAAGTTTGTCTAAATCTTCCTGAAGTTCTATGACATCTATGTTTGAATCAATTATCCTACCTATCTTCGTGTCGTCGGCGAATTTGCTCATATCACTAGTAATTCCCTCATCAAGGTCATTGATATATATTATAAATAACAATGGGCCTAAGACTGATCCCTGTGGAACACCACTTGTTACAAGTCCCCATTCGTTTAACCCCATTTATGCACACTCTCTGCTTCCTATTGGTGAGCCATGACTCGATCCATGACAGCACTTTTCCCCCAATGCCATGAGCTGCCACTTTCTTTAACGTCTCTGGTGCGGTACTCTATCAAAAGCCTTACTAAAGTCTAAATAAACAATATCAATTCTTTATCGTGATCAACAGCCTCAAAAGCTTTACTGAAGAAGGTTAATAAATTAGATAGGCAGGAACGGCCCCTTGTGAATCCATGCTGGGTATCATTAATCAAATTATGGTTATCTAGATGGCTTCTAATAATATCAGCTATAATTGACTCTAGTAATTTGCCTACAATTGAGTTCAGGCTTATTGGGCGGTAGTTTGACAGTAGTGACTTGTCCCCTGCTTTAAAAATAGGAATTACATTAGCCATCTTCCACATATCAGACACTACACCTGTTTGAAGAGATAAATTAAAAATGTTAGATATTGGTTCACAGAGTTCCATTTGCATTCCTTTAAGAACCCTTCCAAAAAGCTCATCAGGACCCGGCGATTTATTTTGTTTCAGTCGGTCCAGCTGTTTCATAATCATTTCGCTAGTGACTGTGATATTACATAATTTATCTTCTTCTGGGCCTCTGTAAAAATTAATTACTGGGATATTATTAATGTCTTCCTGTGTGAAAACCGAGAGAAAATAATTATTAAAAATAGAGCACATATCATTCTCCTTGTCAGTAAGATGCCCAAAGTTATTTTTAAGGGGACCTATCTTATCCCTAACTTTTGTTCTATAAACCTGGAAAAAACTTTTGGGTTAGTTTTTGAATCCTAGCAACTTTAATTTCATAGTCCCGTTTAGCTTTTCTTATTCCCTTTTTAACGTCCCTCTTAATGTCAGTATACTGATTTATAAGATGACCCTCACCTCTTTTTATGCGCCCATAAATTCCTTTCTTCTGCCCTAAAAGATATTTGAGCCTATTATTCATCCATTTTGGGTCATTTCTACTTGATCTAATTTCTTTATCGGATAAATGTTCTTTGGGCAGCCTGTATAGTGTTAAGAAAACTGTCATATTGATACCTCTCTTCTTCCCCAGTCCACAGTTGATAAGTGTTCTCTAAGTCCATTATAATCTGCTAAGCGAAAATCTGGGACCATTACTGAATTATCCCTACTATCATACATCCATTCAATGCTAAAGGTAATTGACTTGTGGTCGCTTGAGCCGAGTTCCTCTGTAATTTCTAAATTATTAACAAGGGTTTCCTTGCTTGCAGAACCAAGTCAAGTAGGTTATTTCCCTTGTAGGTTCTGTTACAAACTGCTTCAAAAAGCAATCCTGAACTACTTCTAAAAAGTCGTTAGATTCTAAATTCCCTGTCATGAAATTCCAATCAATCTGACTAAAGTTAAAGTCCCCTAGAATTACTACGTTATCGTGCCTTGTGGCCTTAACAATTTCCTCCCAAAGTAGTCTCCCTTGTTCCCTATCTAAGTTTGGAGGACGGTAAATCACGCCTAAAATCAATTTTTCACACCCCTCTGAAAATTCTATCCAGACAGACTCTGTATGTGTTAATTCAGACTTTATACCCGAAAAAATCGAACAAGGCAACACAGTGAGAGCAATCAGAATAATTACAAGTGACGACACCGTAGCTCCCAAAGATAAGACCACAGCTCAAGCACTAAGAGACAAGCATCCGACAAGGGACACCATAGCCATCAACAACAACCCTGAGGGAGACCCCATCACTGAACATTTAATTTTGCCAGAATCAGAAGTCTATAAGGCGATAGTGTCATTTCCAGCAGGATCTGCAGGAGGTTACACTGGAATTCGACCACAACACCTCAAAGAGATTGTAAATCCAGTACTCGGTGCATCTGCATCAATTCTCCTCACCGAATTAACAACTTTTGTCAACAACTGCCTGGCTGGGCGAATCCCAGAAGAAATTAAACCCTTCTTTTTTGAAGCCTCATTATGCGCTTTGAAGAAGGGTGGGGGAATCAGACCCATTGCTGTTGGTAACACCCTTCGCCGTCTAGTTGCCAAAACAGCAGTAAGAAACATTCACCTAGAAGCTGCCAGTTTACTCCAGCAACACCAACTGGGCTTTGGCGTCTCTCAAGGCAGTGAAGCCGCATCTCATGCGGCAAGGGCCTACATCAGGGACCTACCAGAAGACAAGGCCGTAGTCAAACTTGACTTTAGAAATGCCTTTAATATGGTGAAGAGAGATGTGGTCTTGCCAGCCGTTCGAGATCGGTTCCCCAGTCTTTTTCCCTTCATTTCAGCTGGCTACAGCAAACCCTCGACTCTTTTGTTTGGGGAACATGAAATTCCCTCATCTGAGGGTGTTCAGCAGGGTGATCCACTCGCTCCACTTCTCTTCTGTTTGGCAGTAAGGAGCAACTTCCAGCCTACGCAGCGAGCTCAACATCTGGTACCTGGATGATGGCACTCTGGCGGGTACTGGGGAGTCCCTGTTAGAGGACCTTCAACGGGTGAAGACACAGGGAGAAAGAAGCCTTAGGACTCATCCTCAATCCGTCAAAGTGTGAAATCATCACAACAAACCAGGAAATAATCAATGCGGTGCAAACAATCCTCCCAGAAGTCACTACTACCACTCCATCCAACAGTACCCTCCTGGGAGACCGCTGGAGTCACCAGGCCATCGACACGGTCCTCAAGGACAAAGTGAATGACCTGAAAAGAATGGAGGAGTAAATAAGTGATCTTGATGTTCATGATGCCCTGTATCTCCTCACAAGGTGTCTTACTATGCCAAGACTCACTTACTTCTTGAGGTGCGCACCCTCTATTGACAACCAAACACTTGACGGGTATGACACCTGAGATCAACCTTTAAGAGGCACTGAATCTGTCACTAGAGGATCAGCAATGGGGCAGGCAACCCTCCCGAGTGCGACTGGGAGGTATAGGGGTGCGCAAAGCAAGGCAGGTAGCTTTACCTGCATTTCTGTCATCGTGTTTGGCCTCCTGTGGATTAGTCAAGAAGATTGTCCCTGAACGTTTGAGAGGTGTGGTGGAAGCTCAAGACCCAAGGTTCGTTGAAGCAGCCGTGCGGTGGGACATCCTGGCAGACTTCGCCAGTAGACCAGCTCCTTCCAAAGAGCACAAACGTCCCACTGGGACAAACCGATCATGGAAAAAATTGCCAACACAATGCTCACCAACGCTTCAGGAAAGGACAAAGCTCGTCTCCTAGCGGTGAAGGTACCACACTCAGGATATTTCCTTCTAGCTGTTCCCAATTCCTTTCTGGGGACTCGACTCGACCCACAGGCCATTCGGATTGGTGTTGCGCTTCGCCTAGCCGCCCCATACTCACCGAACATAGGTGTATTTGCGGCAGGGCGACGGCTGATCAATTCGGACTTCATGGTCTCGTGTGTCACACATCAGAAGGGAAGTATGCTAGACATGAGGAGGTCAATGACATCATAAAAGAAGCTTCGCCACAGCCCGTTGCCCAGCTCAGCAGGGAACCCCAAGATGCAGAGGTCTGATGGACGTCAAAAGCGTCTGATGGAGCCACTATGCTACCCTGGAAGGATGGTAAGCAGATTGCTTGGGACTACACCTGTGCTGACACAATGGCAGACATCTACTTGCCATACTCCGTAGCCGAAGGGAGTGGAGCTGCCAGCCACAGGGAGACCCAGAAGACTCGCAAATACCTGCTATAACTTCATCCCAATAGGGTCGGAGACCCTTGGAGCATGGGGCAAGTGTGCTTTAAAGTTTCTCAAAGAGCTGGGTGAAAAACTCATCATAGAAACCAAGGACCATAGGGCGACCAGCTTCCTCTTTCAGAGACTCAGTGTTGCGATCCAGAGGGGAAATGCCTGCAGCATTCTGGGCACGCGGCCCACTGCTGGGGAGCTGGAGGAAGTATTTGACATGTAGCTCTGAGTTGTTATCTATGTTGTTTTACTCCATATTGTATTCTTGTCAATGTATTTTGTCATTGTATTTTGTCAATGTATTTTGTCTTGAAATAAAGTTTATATATATATATATGTATATATAGAATGAAAAGATGGGGTGGTAGGGGAAGTGGAATATTCAAATGGCTTCAGGAAGAAATCCAAATATTCTTCCTTGAAGCCTTTTTATCCCTTCTCCGAGGCTATGGGTCCCACAATTTGCACCAGAGGTGGACCCCATTATATATATATATATATATATATATATATATATATATATATATATATATATATATATATGTGTGTGTGTGTGTTTGTGTGTTGTGTGTGTGTGTGTGTGTGTGCCTTTGTATGTCTGCATGATTTGCGTGCACCGCTGCGTGTAGGTTAATTTACGTGCAGCGCTGAGTGTGAGGCACTAACATCGGCAACACATCGACCGAAATAGCGTCGTCCTTGGTCGGGATCTGCATCTAGTTGATTTCCATCGCATTAGTGTTAATTGCTTTTTCATTAAGCTGTCTATTGGCATCACCAGCAGCGCTGGAACAGACACTGAGTGTCGTTGTGTGTGTGTGTGTCTCCATTTGGTACACACACAACGTAACTCTTCTCTGGATCTTATCTAATAATCCTTTTTTTTTCAGGTGTGGGCATTAAAAAAAATTCCAGCCTAATGTATATCGTGAAATGCTTTTATGGCATATCTTTACGTATATTTGAAAGTAAATTTACATTATGCCAGGTTAGTGATGATTTAAGACGCATGTGCAACATATCGTATCTCTCTTGTAGTGTTTCCCCCTCCATTTCATCAGTGCAATACGAACATATGATACTGTGGAATTACAGGTAACGTTGGAAGGTGAGGTAATCAGACCCTCATCCTAGTAGCGGAATGACCACCGTACTCTTACTATATAAATTTTTTCCCTCAGTTCTTTTAATTGATCATCTGACATTTTTTAATAATTCCTAGGCCTATCTGTCTTGTGCTTTCAATATTTTCTTTCAAAATTTGTGTTCTTTATGTGGCCTGATTTCGTTTTTTTTTTTTTTTTTTGGGGGGGTTCCTGTTGTATTTAATACATTTAACTGTATCAGATTCACGTTTTAATGGACTTTTCATATAATATTTTTAAAAATATGTGCATTTAAAAATAAAGAAAAATTTACAATGTTATTCTACCCATATTGCGACGAGTCTGCGAGGGCTTGTCAAAAAACTGACTTTCTCTTTTTTTAGCTAAAACATCATATATCTACTTGAGGGAAAATAATAATTTGTCTTACTTTTACCAATTTATATTGCGGAAACTGAAGGTTATTTTCATTACTTATTATACCTGAATTTTTATCATCCGCAAACGGATTCGTATAGTTTTTTTTTTTTATCAAGTTGTCCCTTTAAAATTACGTACATTAAGACTTACGTACATCAAGTCTCACGTACTTTTAAGTCTTACGTAAATTAAACCTTTGTACATCAAGTTTTGACATTAGTCTTACGTATAACTTAGGTTACCCTGTTGATTCCTGGGTGGAAGGGGGTTAACCTCCCCGGCCGGCCCCCAGACCGGAAACAGGTGGGAAGTGGTAAGTAGGTGGGTGATCCTGGGCTCCACTGGTGGGAGGCTGATGTCACTACACATCAGCTGAGGTATAACAACGGGCGCCCCGTACATCTAGAAACCAGTGGTTGCTAGCCCAGTGAAATAACAGTCACACTGTGAAGATAACAGTCACATTGTGACGATAACAATCACACCGTGACAACAACAATCACACTGACATCCCACCAAGACAGCAACGATCACACCGTAAACAACAATCACCGGGCAACAATCACCCGTACAACAACAATCCAATTGACCATTACACTGACAACAACCATCACTACAATAACAATCACACAGTGACAATAACAATCACACAGTGACAACAACAATCACACCGTGACAACAACAATCACACCGTGACAACAACAATTACACAATGACAATAACAATCACACTAACAACAATCACAGTGACAACAACAATCACACAGAGACAATAACAATCACACAGTGGTAATAACAATCACACAGTGGCAATAACAATCACACAGTGACAACAACAATCACACCGTGACAACAACAATCACACCGTCACAACAACAATTACACAGTGACAATAACAATCACACTGATAACAACAATCACAGTGACAACAACAATAACAGTGACAACAACAATCACACAGTGACAATAACAATCACACTGACAACAATCACACAGTGGTAATAACAATCACACAGTGGCAATAACAATCACACAGTGACAACAACAATCACACCGTGACAACAATAATCACAGTGACAACAACAATCACACACAGACAATAACAATCACACTGACAATCACACAGTGACAACAACAATCACTCAGTGACAGCCAGTGTACCAATCACAACATGAAACTCAAAATATTCGACCTCTCTTTTTTAAATATGAAAATCATGGGTATTAAAGCGAGCGAGCAAGGGTGATAAATGTGGCCAGTTGGGGTGAAGGGGCAGTTTTTTGGCCGGGGATAAAATAGATGTTGGTTGTGGGAGTTTAAATTCCAAAACTGTGTTCTACAATACAAATAAAAATAATTTTACGACTCTTTCTCTCCCAGGAAATCTTCCCCTGGGGGGGAATTTTGCGAGAGAAAGTATTTATTGTTTTCTTTATTTTTAAAAGTTTGGGAAATTCGGGGCCGAGCCCCCAGGAGGAAGGAAGGCAGTGAGGCCCCCCGGCTAATTTTTGCGCAGTACTGGCGGCGTCCCGGGCCCGCTGCAACAGGACCACTCTTCAAATTAGCTTCTCATGTTTCTTCAGTAAACTGTGATCACACTGTTGTTCAGCTCTGTGTAATATTTGATGAGTTCCTCATAAATGGTACCTACCCTCATCTTATAAACTGGGAGATGTAGCTTTGATCATACCAATGTGGAAAAAACATAAAGACAGTCATTTCGGGAAATCTGAAGTCAAGACAGCAGAATTATGAAAAGACACACATGCAATATTTGGATAAATTCATTGCTGAAACTTTTCATTGCCACTACAGGCTTCTTCAGTCGAATACAGGAAGCGGTAGGAATAGTTTTGGGGATCAATGAGTCACTCTCGGTGGGAGGTGGTCAGTCCCCGCAAAGCATGTGCCAAGGCCTTTATACTACGGGGGGTGAACACCTGTATCTAGGTGGGGGACCGATTACCTTGTCTTCTCTGTCTCCAGTTCCAACACCTTTGACCTCTGTTTTTGAAAGGAATAGTCACACATCAGGACGTTTATTGGATATGTTTCGGTCCTGGAACCTTGGTCACTCCAAATGATACAAACAAGAAGAACATCAAAGGTATGTGCACTCAGGGCTGTTGCTGGCCCTTTGTTGTTTCTTCACCACCCCCGAGGCTATCTGCATGCCAAAATTCCCTTTTCTGGACTCCTTGATGGCTGGAGGCTGGAGAGATGAAGTGTACTTTGGTTTCGAATTGTTTTGCTTTATAAGACGAGCTATCAGTTTTGTGAGTCTCATTTTTTCTGTCGTTTGTCCAAGTCTTCTTTCTTATCCCCCAGTCCTCCTCTCCACCCTTCTCGTTCTACAGTTAAAATCTTGGTCTTGAATTTGGGTAAAATTCTTTACTCTGCGCCAAGTACTGCCGGAATGTTTAAGTCAAAATTTTCTCGCACTCCCAGTGACCTCTTCTGGCTTCAAGTGACTTTCCATATACTACGAGAACAAGTGGTCATCGTGCGAGTACAATTTTCATGAATGATGTCCTATTGTAACTGTGGCTCTTTGCGGCATCTTAATCGTTTTTGTAAATCTGCCTCTCAGTCGTGCCCCTCAGTCGTGCCCCAGTCGTGCTCTCCCGTTTCCCTTTGCTCTCTCAGTCGTGCTCCAGTCGTGCCCCACAGTCTTTAAACTGCAGTTACGTGAACAAAATAATCCCTGTTGGTCATTCAGCAGGCGTTTGGGGACTCGTGACTAGTTATAACAGCCAGCTGGCTGCTCTTGGACCGCTCGGCCGGTAATCAACAGTTTCGAAGATGGTGAATGGTGCCAGCCACCTCGAACGCCAAGACTTGTCTTTCTCGGGCCTTCGTTTCCCTTTCTCGTGGTCACCTTCGTTAGTCCTTTCTCTGGTCCTTTGTTATCCTTTCTCGTGGTCACCTTCGGGGCGCCTGGTCCCCTTTGTTATTTCTGGGGAAACCCTTTGATTTGCTGGGGGTCACCTTCGTTAGTCTTGCTGGTTTTGGCCCCGGGGGGATTACCT
>WNWK01051397.1:0-12497 GCA_009830355.1 Cherax destructor
TGTGTCTGGTTAATTTTGGGGGATGAGGGGATTTAAAAATAGGGCCTTAAAGGGTTAGATGGGGCCTTTAGTGTGTTCTAATAAATTTCCCAGAGCTTGGGCTTTTTATGTGCCTAGAGAAGGAATGGACACGGGAAAAGAAGGTGATTTGTGTCTTATATTGGCTGTGTTTCTGTTATAGTTATAAAAAGGAGGACATTGAGGATTTATATTTGATTTATGTGTTCTGTACAGTGAACCTCTATGAGTTTAATGTGTTCCTGACCTTCTCGCCTGGTTGCTTGTTTGCAGTCAGTTTTCCTCATTTAAATTAATTGAAATAAAATTAATCGTTTCGGCTCTCGGGAAACGACAAATATACAGTGGACCCCGGTTTAATTTCTGCTCAAAACTCGACCTATGTAAGTGTTTTTTTGTAAGTGCTTTTGTAAGTGTTTTTTGGGGGGTCTAAGACTAATCTAATTTAAATTATTCATATGGAATAAATTGTAACACTTTCGACAGATTCTGTAGCAATTATGGCTTTAAACCGGGGTCCACTGTTTTAATATTTCACTAATATAACTCACGGCTTATTTATCTATATAATAATAATAATAATAGTTTATTGTAAAGATAAAAAAGATTTACAATGGGTTGTAAGTTACAATAGATGTACATGCCAAGCCTAATATGCAGGCATTGTGGGCAGACTTAAATAACTGGTAAAATTATAGTAAACAGTTTAATATAAGTATGGATATTTAAGCTATAAAATTTGAACATAATTTGAACATGACATTTTGAAACATATTAGTCTTATCATTTGGATCATTTACGTTTTATATGTCAAAAAAATAATTTATTATTTTTTTGGATATTAAATCAGATTAAACAAATTAAATCAATAATTTGTGTTTTCAATAACAGTTTTATGGTCATTAGATGAGTTACAATGGCACAAGGGGACATGAGAATGGATTTCTTTATTGGTAATGCTGTAAAAAAAGTTGATTAGGTTGTATTAATTATAACAGGTTTATACATTATGATATATTACAGGTTTTTTACATTATGAGGTATAAATTCCCTTTGTACTAGATAATGTTTGATAAATTATGAGGTATAAGTTTAACATTTGTACTATATTATGTTTGATAAATTATTTTCTTTGAGCAACTATGAAAGGGGGTTTTGGGGGGTAGGGGAGTAACACAGTGAATAATGTTATTTTGAGGCGTGGAAAGTTATTCTGGTAATGTAAGAAGTGGAATTTAGTTTTGGGTGAGTAGGTGGTTTTTTGCAAAGGGTTTTAAAATTTATGTATAGACCGGGTTTCTTTGTAATCTTTGGTAAACTATCCAATTCGTCTCTATGACATAATAAACTATTAATAACATAGAAACATGATAAATATATGAATGAATGAAATATTACGTATGTGGTAGTGATAGTTGGTGCGGGGGGCCCCGCAGCCATTGTTGTTGTTATAGATAGGGCCACCATGGGGCCCCTTCCTCATACCTTCCCCTGCTTTTATGATAACAGAAAAAAAAAGTGTTTGTAAAGGGAAACTCCATTAGATCCTCATTACATACTACATAGTTTCACAAGGAAAACAATAATAATAATAATAATGTAATAATAATAGAAATTAGTATAAACATTTACCTTTTGGGGATGGAGAAGAGATGCTGGGCATCGGGGTATGCAGTCAGTTCATTTCGTTTTCCCCCTTTTCAGAATGTTACGGAAATGACTTAAGCTCAATACATAGGTCAACGTCGACCACTTGGGGGCTTTCTCTGGGTATTATTCTTTCCTTTTAATTAATTGCTACACTGTTAATGATGCACTTTGTCACTTAACTTACAATTTTATTTAATGTTAAGTACTTGACTATTCACTGATTTTGGCTTTTTTTCCACGCTTGTCACCCTTTTATCTGCAGGCGTTTAAAAAAAACTGTCCAAGGAGTTTGTTTCTTCCTCCATGTTTGGGAAAAGAAGAAAGCGCCATTAACCCTTTCAGGGTTATTGGGCTCTAATCGGCTTACGCGCTGGGTTATTGACGTACTAGTACCTTTTAAAATTCCCAGCGCCTTCCCAAAATTAAACGCGAAAACGTAGGCCTGTGGTGAGAGGAAAGGGTCTGCGTGGTCAGTGTGGCAGTAGGAAAAATCGGGAGCCAGTGGGGGCATTTTGGAACGCCATGTT
Source organism: Cherax destructor (assembly GCA_009830355.1). Taxonomy (NCBI): domain Eukaryota; kingdom Metazoa; phylum Arthropoda; class Malacostraca; order Decapoda; family Parastacidae; genus Cherax; species Cherax destructor. Next base: position 2,196 of record WNWK01051397.1, read on the forward strand.
AGTACACATTTTACCATGCCGGGCGTAAACTCCTCACTCTCGGCTTTGGGGCTCTTTTTTTCCCCCGTGACAGTTCTCACCGATGGGAGTGTCAGTGGTGATGGTTTCAAGGTTTTGGGGGCAGTTGTGACCGAAAAAAGATCATAATACATTTTGAGGAAAACCCAGACGGCCCTCAGCCCTCCACCTCGTGCTGTGGCATCTTGTTCCGCTCTGTACCCGACGAAAAAAGGGAAAATGGTATTTACTCATATCCCAGACTCTGATGTGGCTTTTGGGGATGATAGTGATAGTGAATATGAACTCCAAGCTCTTCAAAACAGTTCCAGTAGCGAAGTGGTGTGGAATATTCCCCAGTGAAGCGTCAGTATATACGACGGTATATGCGCTCTGGTAGCGTACCATATGCTGTTCCAAGGGGGGTATCTCGGAGTACATCCGTGGGGGTACAGCAGGAAGTGATAGTGAAAATGACAATGATAGCGTTGAAATTTGGGAAATAAAATGCGCAAGCATCTGTTGGTGGTGGGTGGTGGTGCCAGGCGCGAGGCACCGGGTGGACCATCCCCGGCACCGGCCGCTGAGTCAGCTCAGCTACAACAAAGGCAACCCTCACCCACCCACCAACCCCACAACCACCCTCCACTCCCAAGCCCCCACAACCTCCACAACCTCCACAACCCCCACAACCACCTGTAAATATCCAGTACCCACCAGCAGACCGCACCTGGGATTGGCAAAGCAGCTGACAATTTTATTAGTCCCCATCATTTTGATGAAAGTCAATGTGGAATACGCCCATCTTGTCCACTTGGGAACAATGCCAGTGAACTGGAATGCTTTGAATTATTCTTTGATGAACCTCTGATGGATATTGTCAGGAAAGAAACAGATACTACGAGTACCCATGCAAACACAATCTTTCACCAACATCACGCCTCAACAGGGGGAAAAAAAAGGGGGCAACTGTGGCTGAATATTTTGTTCTTGCCACAATAATGCTTATGCCTCATGTTTATAAGCACAGTGTCAAATCATACTGGTCGACAGACCGCCTGTTGCAACACCAGGTTTCAGTGATATAATATCAGTGAATGGGGATTTGTGCTACTGCTGAGGATGCTTCATTTTTCAGACAAAACTCACCCCTGACAAACGATAGGTTATATAAGATTAGAAATGTGTTTCTGTATCTGAAAGAAATTCAATATGCATTTTATCCTTCCCCAGGAAGCATTGTGTGAGTCACTGATTCTGTTAAAAAGGTAGATTGTCGTTCAAGCAGTATATACCAAGAAAGGGGAAAACGCTTTGGTAAAAAAAAGTTGTTTGTCTTTTGATTGCTCAGTGGTATTGTATTGGATATTGTGTGTACACCGGAAGTTATACATTGCAAGATACCAGGAGGTTATTGGGTATCTGGTGATGTGGATTAGAACAATGATGGAACCATATCTTGGTAGGGCATATATTATATACTGATAACTGGTACACAAGCCCATCCCTCAGTGATTTTTGCGAGTGAACTTGACAGATATGTGCCCGGGAAGTGCGTGCAAATCCCGTAACATGCCTAGGTTCAGTGCAGGTACTCGTAGAGGTCAGGTGCAGCGTTTGCTGCCAATGACATCATGGCATTTAGGTGGCATGACAAGCGAGATGTCACACTGTTGTCATCTATTCACCTAACGAAATGACAGACACTGGCAGGAGTGAATAGAACCGATGAACCCATTCTAAAACCTGCAGCTGTGATTGACTACACTCTCAATATGCGCTTAGTGGACAAATGTGACATGCAAATTGGGTTTGCTGATTGTGTTCGCAAGAGTTACAAGTGGTACATAAAACTCTTTTTCACATTCTGGACATTACCATGCTCAATGCTTATAATATCTATAAGTTGAAGACCATAAACAAACCACCATATGGCGATTTTGTTTGTCTGTCATCAGACAAAATAATATTCAAGTACCAAGGACAACACCTGCAATAGAAACACTCCCAACACCAAGTTATCAGCACCTGCCCTCTCGTCTGAGCAGTTGTGGTGAACACTTCCTAACAAAACTGCCTGCTACTGCTTGCAAAAGAAAAAGGCTCAAGAGGAGTGTTTTGTCTGTGCACATACAACGCCCCAACAACGCAGAGACACTCGTTTTATGTGTGGAATGTGAAACACCACTGTGCATGGAACCATGTTTCAGAGACTTCCACAGGCTGCAGAACTACAGAACATGTCCGAGTGACTCTATGTATGTATATATATGATTGAACAATATAAATAACTAATATTTGTTATTGTAAAAATTTGTAAATACATTGTGTAAACAAATTAGTGAAAGAAACTTCATGTGAATATTGTGTAATAAATAGCGGAGTGAATATTTGAAAAACAGCACTTATATTGGTCTCACAGGCCATAAAGTTATTTGCAACAAAAAAACAAATTCGATCAGAAAGAAGTCCAAGAAGAAAAAAATATTACCGGGTGACCGGCATGGCCGATGTTGCCGACACCGGCTCATTTCGCCAACTTCAAATCTCTATATCTCGGTGAGTATTGATCGCAAAAATGTATTTTTAGCCTATTAGATTTAGAAAAAAAACTCTATCATTTCATAAGAAAAAATAATTTTTTTTGAAATCATGGACCCTAGAGAGCGAGATTCGGAGACCCCCTTGGACCTGAAAGGGTTAAATGAGTCCAAACCACAACTCTTGAAACTTTCTCTGGGTGTTTCCTTTCAATAAAGCACTGATAATCTCTCCCAGATTCCCAACATTTCCTTTATCTCACTTGTAGAGATATGCTCCTCCACATCTTAGCCTCCACAGTACGAATGTCCTGCAAAACCTCCTGATGCTGCTGCTTATGTAGTTCATCTAACTCCTCCGTCGTCAGCTGCTCGGAATGCTCCATTGATGAGATCGTTCACATCATCTTCATCCACCTCCATGCCCATGACCTTTCCAAGGGACACAATCTCCTCCACCACTGGCTCTTCGGGTTCGAATCCTTTGAACTCCCTTTGGACCAACCTCAGGCCAAGCTTCTTTTGCAGGGGGTCAAGGTCCTCCTTGAACACCCTGCCAGGCCATATTTATAATTTTTAGCCATATCACGATGTTATAGTGGTCCTTCCAGAACTCTCGAAGGGTCAAGTTTGTGCTCTCTGTCAATTCAAAGCAGGGCCGGGACGGTTTGCGGTGAAGGCTTCTTGAATTGAAATCACCTGTGTCATGGGCTGCAGGATAGCGGTGGTGTTTGAGAAGTTAGAAACCTTATAAACTTGAACTCTTGATTATGTCATCTGCGATGTTGGTGGGTGAGCAGGTGCATTGTCCAGGGCAGAAGGGCTTGCAGGGGTAGGTTATTTTCCTGAGATACTTCTTAATGGTAGGACCAAAGACCAGGTTTACCCACTCCACAAAGAACTGCCTGGGCCCATGCTTGATCTGCATACTCACATTGGTGCAAGTGGGGTTAACCTGTCTTTCATGGTTTTGGCCTGGCATCTTCTTCTCCTCTGCAGTTAATAAGTCCTCCTTGGCATCTTCTTCCAGAAGAGCCCTGTCTCTAAAGTTGAAGACTTGCTGGAGATGTAGTCTTCTGAATGACTTATTGACTTACTGAATGACTTGACTGACTTACTGAATCACTTGCCCACTTACTTAATCACTTGACTGACTTACTGAATGACTTGACTGACTGAATGGACTGACTTTAATGACTTGACTGACTTACTGAATGACTTGACTGACTTACTGAATCACTTATTTACTGAACCCCTTGACTATTACTGAATCCTTATGACTTGACTGAATGACTTCGGGCTTGACTGAATAACTTACTTGACTGACTGAATGACTTAAGACTGACTTACTGAATGAATAGACTTACTGAAATGACTTGACCCCATACTGAATGACTTGACTGACTTACTGGTGACTTGACTGACTTACTGAATGACTTGGCCGACTTACTGAATGACTTGACTACTGAATGGCTGACTGACTTACTGACTGGCGAACTAAGGGTTTACACTTACTGAATGACGACTGACTTACTGAATGACTTGACTGACTTACTGACGGGCTTGACTGATTACTGACTGACTATGACTTACTGAATGGCTTGACTGACTTACTAGTAGTAGGGCTTGACTGACTTACATGTGGCGCTGTTGTAGTTAATAGCAAACATCCCCCACCTACAGTTACCCAAGAGATATGCATAGGCCACCCTACAACTTTTCAAGGACCACCTTAGCCTAAACATACGTAGTGATGAACTAAAAGATTGCAAAGATTGCTACCAAGCGGGAAAAAAAAAACAGTCTATTAAAAATTCAATACCAGCTTGCAAAGAAATAACCTATAAAAAAGATCCATAGCTATGAAATCAGATGTATATTCAATGAATGTCTTCCAAAAACAAGACAAAACCTCCCTTTATCGACTAAGAAAAATTGCAATGCCAAAAAAAACCATCAGTGCTTTTAGGGGGGGGTAAAATGCAGTTAGGGAAAAAGCCCACTGGGAAGGAGTACTTCATCTCTACAGAATATGAACTAAAAACATTCCTGGTGAAGCTGGGTTGAACAGAAATGCAGTTTATACCCACCGTCCACGAATATGTTATGAATCATCCTGTAACATTTTATACTACCATAAATTTTGTTTCCTAAAAATTCTAATACCCCCTTACTACTTTTGAATTTTCATTTTGTATTCAATTATCATTCTACCTCATAATCTTAATTTTAAATATCACTTTATATTCTTTCTACCTCATAGTCTTAATTTGTAATTAATAACTACAAATTCTTTTTATTAATTACTATTATTACTTCTACTTTACCATATATTTACAACTTCCCATCATTGCCCCAATTCTATCTTAACCTTTTTTTGCCCTACCTTATTTTATCTTTATTGCCCAACCTTTTCTTATACTTTTAGTTTTATTAACCTATTATTGCCAAATATTCAAGCTTTATTGCCCAATTTTTTTAAAATTATTATTATTGCCCTACCTTACTTTATACTTTATTGCCCAATCTTATTTTATAATTTTATTTTTATTAACCTCTATTGCCAAATATCCAAGCTTTCATATTCAGCTACAACTCTACCTAAGTCATAATTTTTATATCAACAAATCTCTCTTAATTTTTTCAAATATTTTTATTATATTTTTGAAATTTAAAATCATTCCCTATCTTAATCAAAAATACTTTTAATAACCTGTGGCAAATTTTTTTACTTTTTTAATATCTATTTATACCATCTTACTATCAAATCACACACCCAAATCATTGCCTTTCTTTTATTTTTTTTATTATACAGGGGGGCCCCGAGTTTCGAAAACTTCCCAAAAGTCTGCTCAAGTGCCATTCGGCAATTTACTCCCTTAAGGAAAAATTTCACGTAGGTTAGTCTATTTAACCCCAAAAATACACTTCCACAGAACTTACAAATTATCTTACATAATTGCACGATTTCGGGGTATTCGTTAACCGAGGTCCACTGTGCTTTTGTAAAAACCTATATTCCTTTATTATATTTTTAAACTATTCCTTAGTGCAATTAAAAATGACAGTCTGGTGCTATTTCATTTTTATAATTGTATATTAGTTAACCCTTTCGGGGTTTGGCCGTACTAGTCGGCTTACGCTAGGGTTTTGTGTACAAAGTACGCCTAAATTCTAGCACCCTCAAATGGGGTCAGTGTGCCAGTATAAAATTCCCTTTTCCACACAGTGCATAATGAGGAAAAAAAACGCCATGTTTTGGTTTTTAAAAAAACGATTTGATCTTTTTTTCGTAGGGTATTTATGCTTGTATTCTCGTTTTCTTGTCTCATTTATAGAATAAATGATATATTACAAAATGGGGATAATTTTGACGGGTTTTCCGGGGCAATAGGTACCTTGAAACTGGCGCAAAGTAGCGAAAATGTTCGATTTGGCCGATGTTCAAGTAAACAAATCACACCATCGTCAATACACATCAACTGGGGGAGTCTAATATTTTGCACAAGTGTGCTGATTTTATACCATTTTACAATGATGCAGTTGATACTAACAGTAAATCTTCTATTTTTGTGAGAATAAAAATTCAAAAGGGAAAAAGCAAAAGTAATGTAAGAGGGGCCTGGGGGCGTGACTAATAACCCAGAGATGTTATTTTAGTGCCAGGAATGTCTACTTTGTTTATTATGGGCCCTATTTTGAAATTGGCATCGTTTAAAATTTGTGAAATTGGCAAAATTGCCATTTTCTGACCACTATTTTGGGTATTGAAATTGGTAAATAGGCAGTTTCTTGCTCAATCGATAGACGAAATGGAGTTCTGCAAATGGCTAAAATTTTTAGTAGCTAAACATTGGAATTTGCGAAATAGGCTAAAAGTGGCAAAATCCGTGCGTAAATGTCATGGATCCCGGTAATTTTCGAAAGCATAATTCTGTTAGTTTTGATCAAATTTCAAAATTTTTTGTGGCGTTATGATGGAAAAAGATTCTCTATCATTCCATAAGAAAAATAATATTTTTTTTTTTTTGAAATTGTGGACCCTGAGAACAAGTTTCAGACCCCCCCTTGGCCCCCAAAAAGGTTAAGCAAACACTATGATGACCTCCTTGGCCTCCTTTATGCCGTAGACAACCTTCCTTTATGTTTTCTTACTGAAACCTGGCTTAAGCAGGATACAATAGATTCTACTCGTTCCCCAGGATACAGCAATACACAACTGCAGACCACCCAAGTTGGGGGGTTTTTGCAATCTATTACTCTAATGAAATATCCTTTTGTGCCCACTTGCTATAGTGATGAATATGGAGAATATATTTTTGCTAATTTTACTGCACAAAACTAAAACTCCCATAACAATCAGGGCCCTTTTCAGCCCTTTTCCAAAAATCCAAATTTTTCGAAAAAAAGCATAATAAAACAAAAATGAACGCCCACCATCTTTTGGAACTTAACATCAACGCCTGATGAAAGAATGATTTCATCAACAATTAAAAAACCACTTCTCCCCTTAAAAAAAAAAACCAAAAAAGCTGACTGGGCGGGGAAACCCAAAACGACCATTAGGCCAATACAGCCCCCAAAATCAGGGATAATAAAAACAGCCACAGACCCCTACCCTACCTTCCTCTTAACAAACATTGTCCCCTTAGAATACCCCCAAAATTTCATTTGACCCTGAGGGCCCCCAAAAAACCCACAGCAGAGCAAAAACGGTTGACTGGGCTATGGGAAAATTCCCCAACCCAAGGGGGGAGGATGATTGGACAGACAATTTTTTAACAAATTACTTAGACTTAAAAAACTTGCCCCAAAAAAAAGAAACAGATTACGAAAAAGGGTGGGTTGTGGCTAACTAACAGCTTACAAAATCCATTAACAAGAAACATCAATGAAAAGCAATGCGGGGCTTCCAAAAGATTTTATTAAACACTATTCACCCCGTTCTCACCAAACTAAAAAAAAGCCAAAAATTGTACTCTCCAGCAGATTCCTGAAACAAGAGGAGATATAAAAAGCCTAGAAAACACTCACATTGGGGCCCCCCCCCAAAATAAAAAAAAGGGGAAATTTTCCTAACTAAACCAAATAAAAACAATACTGATACAAAAAACAAAATAAATGACTTTTCTAACCATGGATAAATCTTAGTAAAAACCCCGATAAACGTCCAACAAGTGATTACCTAGAGGGGAAATTTTCCCCCTCCCCCTATCTTGCACCTCTAACCCACTAAGTCACCATGATAATCGTCCCTTAAAAATAAATGGGAATCTGTCTCGTCCCACCATTATTATACAAAACCCCGGCCCACCCCCTTTTTTCCATCTATTTCACCCCCTTTTTTAAAAAAATCACTAGAAACAGTTTTTTCCCCGTCACTAAAAAAAACATCGGGGGTTTTACACCAATACAAAGGTGGTGACCCCCCGGGCGAAAAATATGGAATATCAAACTTACCTTTTCTACCCCAAAAACTTAGAAACTTGTGAAAGAGATTATACTCGTTTATTGACACAAAGCATACTCAACCCCTCCCAAATTTTAAACCAAGAAAAAATAAAAGCACTAACGTGCAATCGTAAAATGATATACCTGCTTTAAAAGCACTGGAACATAAGGAATACCCCTTGGACTTTTTATTGACCAAAGGGAAAATTTCGACCGAAAACCCGGGATCCCCCCCCCAAACAACCACTAGGGGATGGGTCATGCACTTGCATACTTAAAAATTTACCTTATAATAGGAAATCAGTTTTCACCTTTAAACCCCCTTTTGGGGTTTCCCCAAGGGGGGTTTCTCTGAAACTCTTCTCAGGGTCCCAAAATTTTTTTTATGAAATGTATTTTTTTTAAACCTAATCTAAAATACTTTTTTTCGATCAATCTCCCCGGATACAGAGGATTGAATTTTTGGAAAAAATTTTCCCCCGGGAACATCGGTGACTCCCGGTTTGGGGGTAATCTTCTAATTTTTTTTTTTTAATTTTTTTTTTTATCAATTTAATTTTTTTTTTTCCCCAAAAAATTTTTTGGGGGCCCGTGGCCCCAAAATAAGTGCTGTTTTTCAAATATTATGCTAAGTATTATACAAAAATTTTCATAAAGTTTGTTATCACTATTTTTTTAAAATTTTTACAGTTTTTTTCAATAACAAATATTGTTTATTTCATTGTTCAATCTGTATATACATATACAGTGGACCCCAGGGGGAAAAACCCCCCGGGAAAACGTAAAATTTGTAAGTAAAAATTTTTAAAGTTCTTGGGGAAAATGTATTTTGGGGGTTGAAATAGCCTTCCCCCGTGACATTTTTTTAAAAGGGGGTAAATTCGTTGGGTAATGGCATTGAGCAGGCTTCTGGTGAATTTTTTCGTTCCCCCGGGGGGTCCACTGTATATAGTCACTGGCATGTTTCAAAAATTCTGCAGCCTGTGGAAGTCTCTGAAACATGGTTCCATCCCATGGTGTTTTTCATTCCCCCCATAAAACAGTGTCTTTCGGGTTTTGGGCGTTTTTGTATGTGCACAGACAAAAAACCTCTTCTGAGCCTTTTTTTTCAAGCAGTAGCAGGCAGTTTCGTTAGGAAGTGATCCCCCATGCCTCAGACGAGAGGGTAGGTGTTGATAACTTGGTGTTGGGCGGGTTTCTATTGCAGGTGTTGCTCCTTGGTACTTGAATATTATTTGTCTGATGACAGACAAACAAAATTCGCCATATGGTGGTTTGTTTTTGGGCTTCAACCTTTAAAATTTTAAGCATTGAGCATGGTAATGTCCAGAATGTGAAAAAAGGTTTTATGTACCACTTGTAACTCTTACGAACACAATCAAAACCCAATTTGCATGTAACATTTGTCCATTAAGCGCATATTGAGCGTGTAGTCCATCACAGCTGCAGGTTTTAGAAAAGGGGTTTATTGGTTTTCTATCACCCTGCCAGTGTCTGTCATTTTTGTTGTCTTGCTAATGCTACAATTGGTAAGGTAATAAAATAAGGGTTGTTGGTTGGGGTGAAGAATTTCATCCAAGAATGCCTTTGAAACACAGCCTGTACTGGAAGAGGTTTCCAGATAATATTTCTTGGGATAGAACAAGGTGTGCGGGAAAAAGTGTCAGGATTATCAGGTAAAAATTGAAGTCATTTGAATGATGGCTTCAAGCCAGTAAATCCCGTGATGAGCAAATGTCCAAAAAACAAAACAATTTTGGGGGGAAGCCGGAATTTTGTCCCGTCATATAAAAAGATCAGCATGAAATATCTGTGCCAGAGTCTGGCAACAAGACAATGCCAAAACAATACCAATGGCATGTTGGGGTGCAGTAAGCATGCTGCAGGAAGGTTGTGGGCATGCTGGGGTGAGGTAAAGGGGCTGCAGGATGATGTGTGGGCATGCTGGGGTGAGGTTTGGGTGCTGCAGAGAGGTGTGTGGGCATGCTGGGGTGAGGTTAGGGTGCAGGGAGGTGTGTGGGCATGCTGGGGTGACGTTAGGGTGCTGCAGGGGGGTGTGTGAGCATGCTGGGGTGGGTTAAGGGTGCAGGTGTAAAAGTGGCTATTCATGCCTGTTTCTTTTCTTAAAAAAGAAAAGGGGAACCCTGGGAAGAAATAAAAAAAAAAATTTGGGGATCCCCCTCTGGGTCCCTGATTTCCTTTCTCACAGCCAGCAGTGCTGATGCTGCATGGGAAAACCCCTCCTTTCCCTACCTGGTATCCCCCCCAAACCCGGATAGCACCTTTAGAATCAACTAAGCCAGGCTCAGCCAAC
>WNWK01051398.1:0-12497 GCA_009830355.1 Cherax destructor
TTTACATATATTCCTATAAGCCTCCTATGTAAGGGTATCAACCCCAAACCTCCTTACTAACCGGCGTCATGACAACCTCCTTATTAAGCCAATGTCTACCAAAACCCCATATATACCTCAACACTCTCCGCTGTAATAATTCAACATCTCTCCCCACAGTGGGATACCTGCACATGCCACAATTTACTATACAGTAAAACATTCACTACCATAACCCTGCATTAACGTCACATCTCCCGGTCTCCATCCCTCATTCGCGCATTGTCGCCGTCCCACCTTAGAAGAATTTTCAACCTCGCCCTACTCGCATCATTACAATAAATTATCCCACAAATTTTCAAGCACTCAACAACATGCCAACCATACCTATTCCCCAAGTCCCCGCCCACCCACGTCCCCACCTCTAACAATTTAGATTTCACCCTGTTAATCCGCATCCCTGTAGCTGCCCCAAAAACACTTATAATCCTCCCTATAGCATCTAACCCTCCCACCCACCTGAGAATTGTTGTGTCATCAACATAACCCACTATTCCAGATGCACAACCAGGTACCTGACCCTCCTCCCCTACCCCCTTCGATACTAACCTATAAAAGGATCCTGTAAGCATGCAAACAGAATTTGCGACAAAGGGCACCCCTGTCGCAAACCCCGCTTCATGTCCACCACGTTTCCCACCCTTCCATTCAATTGAACCCGCACCAAAGCCCTCATACAACGTTTGCACCCAACCCACTACTTCATTCCCAAAACCCTGCTTACGAAGAATGTCAAATAACATATTCCTATCCACACTGTCATAAGCCGTTTCCCAATCAAGCCCTAAAACCCCACCCCTCTCGACCCTCGATGAATGACCTAATCCTACCATGCCCATTTCCCATACACCTCCGGTATCCCATACTGACCACGTTCTATGATAGAATCCAAAACCTTTTTAACCCTATTACCCAAAATCCGTGCAAAGATTTTGTAATCTGCACATAAAAGTGTTATAGCTCTGTAATCCCTAATCGTTTCCACCACTTTCCCTTAGGCACTAAAACCACAACTCCAGTGCGCTGATCCTCCCCATATACCGTACTTCCTTCAAACGATTGAAAACTTTCGTCAAACATTCCTTCAACACTCCCCAATGTTGAACATAAAAATCACTAGGTAATCCATCGACTCTCGGCGCTTTACCCATCTGCATCCCCTTCACTGCGAACCACACTTCCTCCTCAGTTATACTACCCTCCATCCCTTTCTCTCCTCCTCACTAATCCCTACCTGTATACCCTCCAAAACTTCCTTTCGCCCACCTCCTCCAACCTACGGCCCAGATACCGCCAAACCAAACATCCACAAACCCGCTCATACCCTCTGTCGACCTCAGTACCTGTCCCTCCATATACCCACCCAACTCCCGTGTACCTTCAATGACGTCATCGTCATACCCTGCCTCCTCTTTCGAAAAACACGCAAGACAGTCAAAGACGGTTTGTCCCCCGTAGCACATCCTCAATACCTGCCCTCACTCTGATAGCCTGAATCTCTCATTCTGTATATCCTTCAACTGGCCCCTCAAAACCTCTATGTCCTCCAGCGAGTAACCCGCCCCCACATAACAATCCCGCAACTGCCCTCCAAATACCTCTGCAGGCCATAACGCATTCTCGCCTCGCTCTCTACCTTCACGTTTATAAAAATCCTGAATACCCACTTTCGCCACTCCATTCCACCAACCCACCACATCTTCCCCGGTCCTTCCCATCATTCCACATCCCCTCCACCACTCCTCAAAACTCCTCCTACACTGTTCCCCTGCAATAAGCCCACGTTAAGCTTCCAATAACTAGCATACGTTCTAACAGCTCCTCCCATCCCAACACTGCCAACACACCCCTGTGATCGGAAAACCCAACATCAACGCAATCCACGCCTTCCACTATAACATCCCTCGACACATACACGATCGAGTCTTGCAGCATAGCCCCTACGTATGAACGTATGTTCTATATGCCACCCACCGCCCCTACCACATCTCTGACTCTGCCGCACCCAAAACATCATGCAAAACCCCCAACTCACACCCCCGCCCCTCTCGGTTCCACATCCCTCTTCCTAATCACACAATTCCAATCCCTGCGACAATAGTCACAACCGGCAACCCGTAAGAAATATATCAACTCCTCTCTCACAAATTCTTCCTAGTTTTTCTACAACTTATAGCCGGTATATAAACTCCACTATACACACTCTGACATTCCCCATAAACCCTCAACCCTTACCACCTCCCACCCCCTCTTCCCAAGCCAACAACCGAAAGGGACTGGTCACACGTATACCTATAGCCACCCCTCCCTTGAAACTACCCGCACTACCCGCATAAACTGTAAATCCACTTAACGTCAAATCTCTCCCATCCTATAATTATGCTCTTGCAATATACACACATCCACATTTAAACGTCTTAATGTCACTCTACCATTTACGTTTGACCTCCGCTCGGAGGCCATTTACATTCATCGTTAAACACCTGAAAAGAACGCAGTGGGCTTTCCTCTACTTTTCAACTTCCTTGTCACTACCGACTTTCCCTTACTAATGCTCTCTTCCAAGTAAACTACCGCCCTACCCACGTCCTCAGAAAAAGCCCCCACGTCCAAACACAAAGCCCTCAGGGTCATCAAGCCCCCCGCTCCCACCCTCCGTAAAACCCCACTAAACCACTCCTGACCCCACCAACTTATCACAGAAATACAGAGAATGATACGGTGTCCAGGACCCCACATGATCCACACAACCCATCCCTAATAATGCCCATTCTAAATAACTGTGCGCGCGCTAAAATACCCAATAAAACCTATAACCTGTTTCACGCACTCTGGTGGTATTCGCAACTTCTTCATCCAACGCCACGTTAACTTCCAATTATACATAGGATAAATACCTGCACCCTGCACCACACCTCCCCTTCCCCCCACTCTATCCAACACACCTACTTTAACCCTCCCAGGCTCCCTAACTACAAGGAGGAACCTCAACATAGCCTCACATCTCAACAGATCCCTACCCCGCCACCACCTACGTACCTCCTGCATGACCCCATTCACCCTCCTGCCCCTGGACCCCCACCTACCACATATTCTTGCTTAACAAAAATACTTTGAAGCCTGTTACGTAGCTTTATCAACCCCAACCCCCCCAACCCCAACCTAGTAGTCACCACCTCCCTACCTAACCAATGCCTCCCATGACTCCAAATATAACGAAAAACCCTCCCAAGCAACCTCTCTACATCACACTCCCGGAGAGGATAAACAGCAGCAACAAACCATATTTTGCTATATACTAAAACATTTACCACCACCGCCCTTTGTAACAGTGTTACTTCTGTAGACCTAATGCCTCCCAACCTATCTATAGCTCTGTCCACCACCGCCACCGAATTCAATTCTCTTGCCAATTCCCTATCATGACTGAAAATCACCCCGCAAATTTTAATCCTATCGACGCACTTCCAACCGCTCCTACTGTCCAACGTCCCTCCCACCCATGCACCTACTTCCAACAAACTTGACTTACCTCTATTCACCCTCATACCCGTCGCTTCCCAAAAATACCCACAATCCTATTCACATGTAATAAGCCCTCACTACTACCCACCAGGACGGTTGTATCATCGACATAACCCACTATGCCCGACTCACAACCCCTACCCACCTCCCCATCCCAAACCCCTTCCCTAACCAGTCTATAGAAAGGATCCTGCATACACCCAAACAGGATTTGCGACAGAGGACAACCCTGCCGCAAACCCCTTTCATAACTCACCTGAACCCCAGCTTCCCATTTACCTGGACCCTTGCCAAAGCCCGGTCATATAAAGTCCTAACCCACCCCACGATTTCTTCCCCAAACCCCAACCCTAACAAAACCCCATACAAAAATTCCCTATCTACACTATCATATGCAGTCTCCCAATCTAAACCTAGCACCCCTCCTCCCTCTTGTTATCCACAAACTCCCTGATCCTTCTATGCCCAGTCCTTATGCTTCGCCCCGGCACACCATGTTGCCCATCATCTAAAACCTTCTCCAACACCCTCTTTATTCGATTCGCAGAATTTTCGCAAAGATCTTATAATCCGAGCATAACAACGTTATAGCTCTATAGCCCTTCATCCTATCACCGTCCTTCCCCTTCGGTACCATCACTACCACCCCTGTCCTTTGCTCTTCTCCAAATATCCCCTATCCTTCATTTGATTAAAGATCTGCACTAAAACATCCTTTAACACCTCCCAATGTAACACGTAAAAATCTCCGTAAACCATCCACCCCAGGTGCCTTTCCCAACCTTAATCCCTGCACTGCCTGCCATACTTCCGCCTCTGTTATACATCCTCCTAACCCCTTCCTATCCTCCTCCCCCAGACGTTCCTGTATCCCTCCAAAATGATCCTTCGACTTGCCTCACTCCCAACCACTCTCCTAAACTTTTGCTGAAACCAACATCCCGCATACCCACACATGCCATCAGTTGTTCTTAACACCTGCCCTTTCTGATACCCTCCCATGTCTTCTTCAACCTTCAACGACGAGATAATCATACCCTTCCTCCTTTTCCTAAACCTCTTCAAAACAGTGCCCGAGGGCCTATCTCCCCATAAAACCTCATCCAATTGACACCTGACCCGGACCGCATGAAATCTCTCATTTTGTATGTCCCTTAACCTCCCACGTAGCATACTAATTTCTGCCTGATGCCCCCTCCTCCCCTCCCTACATAACAAGACCTTAGCTGACTTTCTAAATAACGTTGCAGACCATACCTATAACCTGCCTCCTCCACTCCGGCCCTCCTATAATAATCCCTCACCGCCTCCTTCGCCTGTGAAGACCACCACCTCACCTCATCCTCATCCCTCTGCCCCTTCCCCACACCTCCCCACCAGTCCGCAAAAGCATCCCTATCCCCATCCCTCTGTAACAAACGAACATTCAATTTCCAATGACCCGGATATATCTTGACAGCCCCAACCCAGCTCAACACCGCCACTACACCACGGTGATCAGAGAACCCAACATCTAGAAGACGCACTTCTCCTACACTTATACCTGACGCTACATAAACCCTATCTAGTCGTGCCGCATATCCTCTCCTAAAAAGTATGCTCCACCAAATCATCCTTCCAACAACCACATCCTTGACTCCCACCGCCCCAACACATCCCTCAAAACTGCTAGTTCACAACCCGAGCCCCGAGGCTCTACGTCACGCTTCCGAATAATACAGTTCCAATCACCTGCTATTATTACCACCTCAGGTAAGCCCCTTAAAGCATAAACTAAAAATCGCGCACAAAAGCTTCCTTCACCTCCGTACATTGGTAGCAGGCATATAAACCCCAATAAAACTAACAGGTATGTCTCCCATACCCCATCAACCCTCACAATCCTCCCATCCCCTACCTCCTCCCAAGACCTCATACTAAAAGGGCTGGTCTCCTAATTCCCACCAACACCCCACCCTTGAGATTCACTGTACTCCCGTGTATAAATTATAACCCTTTAGCAACAATTCCCTACCACACTTAAAATTGTGTTCCTGTAAGAAGCATACGTCAATCCCTTCTCTCCTTAAAGTTGCTTCCACCCATAACCTTAACCTCTGCCCGAAGGCCATTAACGTTCATACAGAGACACTTGAAAGTTTCATTGGAGGCTTCCCATGATGCTTCACCAATCTAGACCCACCTAGCTTCATTCCTAGTCCTCCCCACCATTACCCCTCCCCTCCGCCCGTGACTTTACCCTTAACCCCGCCTTTCCCGCCCTTAGCCACATCCACCCATAATTTCTTGCCGGTTCTCTGAGCTGGCGTCAACACGTCATCCTCCACTGATCCACTGGATCTCTTGCGGATCCCTCCGCTACCTCCATAACCTCACCTGCCTCCTCACCACTCACATCCGACACGCCCCTATGTACCTCAGCCTCAACCACACACACCTGCACCTGATCATCCATACCATCACCTGCCTCCATACTTACACGCCCATTCAGCACTTCACCTGGCGTTGCCACCATCTCCGGTAAGGTACCCAGCACATAGTCGTCTACCACCGGCTCCGGCTATCTAGCATCTTCTGTAAATCATCCAAAAGAGGTCCAGATAAGTCAACCAATACGTCATCCTCCCTCTGCACCTCACGATCCAGAGAGCCACGATCCTCATCCGGCTGCGTCACCGGTGGCAGTGATACAACCACCTCCGCCTCTTCCTCCACGACGTCACTCCACTTGCCAGTACTAATCAGCTCACCCGTCGCTGCTGGCTCCTGTTGATGTACAGCCTCATCCTGCAATGTCGTCTCCCTTGTCCCTGCGCGTTGCACCATGTTGTCGCTGGGTTGGTATCCCCGCGATCACACGCCAGTGCCATATGCCCGTTGCCCACATAGCCTACACGTTTGCACCTGCCCCACGTACGTAACATAGACTTGAGTACGGAATTCTGGCATGAGAACATACAAAGGTATTGGTCTCCTCAATGTCATCTTGAGACTGACCGACCCTTCCGGCATACCAGCATAGGCCCCCTGGGTCCACCTCCCGATGTTAGCGGCATGTATCACTCCATATGCCTGAAAGACCCTCTTCACATCAACAGCATCGGCTTCAAATGGCAAATTACGTACTCTGATCCAAACATACGTAGCCGACACGTCCCTTAACCTCACCTCCAAGCCTTCACGAACGACCATTCGCTTGTCCTGGTAAGCGTCAACCACTCGTTCATATGTTCCACTTGTCACAAATTTCACAAATACCCTAGAGGCTCCATTTAGTGCTACTCCATATAAATCTTCCGTGGGTATTCCATAAGCGTCCCGAATTATGGCAGGCAATAATACTTCTGCATTGGACGGGTAGATAGCTCCCACCAGCACTTCAATACACACAGTGTTTATCCGCCTCCGGTACGTCGCCGCCATATTGAAACTAAAGGTTGTGGCCACTGTCCACCAGAGACCCTTGCCAGCACACCTGCTCACGACCAAGGTCGGGCAGCGAATGTAGGGCCATATTACACGTCGGAGGACCTTAGACACGATCAGAGAATTGTACTTCTGGCCGGGGATGTCCTCCGACATTTATAAATTCTGTAAAGCCTGTCCAGTTTGTCTACCTTACTTTCAAAAAGGTGGAACTAAAAGTCCCAAAATTTTCAAGCAAGCCACTGAAATATTTGATGGGGCATATACTCCTCAGTGGAGAAGGAATGTTATGCCACAATATCATATAAATCTAAAGCCTGGTATCTCGTGCTCTCGTACCCACTTTGCAGATTGGCGGAGCCGAGGTCATATACCTAATACTTTTCCTCTGGTGTTAACTTATTGCCTCCGACCATAAGTTTTGGAAGGGGGTATTGTGAGGGAAAAGTAGTTGTAAATTAGGTAACGATTGTTCAGTCAGCCGGGAGCATTATTAACGAGTTACAGCCAGCACTACCATCTAGCGGGCTGGGGCTAAACTCTTGTTCCCGGTTGTCTGTTGAGGGTTTTTACTTTCTACTCCTGGTAGTATGACTCTTACCTGGTGTCGGTTGGGGAGTGGAAAGTCACTTCACCTTCACTCTTCTCCGAATCAGGTAAGGCAAGCTACCAGGAGTATTTCTTTTGTTTGATTATTATATTTTCTTTGGTTACTAGTAGTGACTTGGTCTTCTTGAAACACCTGTTTCTATCTTAAATGTTTTATGACTTATGGTAACCAGAATATTTTCTTTATTATCAGCTCTGCCGCTGGACTGGTTCTCCAGGACAGACACATGACTTACGAGCAAGATTTCCCTGGACTTAACGGGAATTCCACAACTCCTCTCTAGTTTCTAACTTGTGTGCGTTAGAGGGTGTTGCTGAGGATCTCGTCTCCCTTTGGATACCTACAGTGTGGTATTTCAACCTAGTGGTCCCAGGAGATTCACCATCTACTCCGGAGACATACCACCTACAGAGACAACCATCATCTATTCTCCCCCTCTCCGGTTATTACCTCCTGTCTCACCAACAGACCTGAACCACAACGAATATATTTCTTTTTTATTTCTATTTATTTTATTAAAAATCCAGAAAAAACTTATTATAAATATCCTTCGGTTTACTATTATTTATTAATTTTTCCATCAATATTTTGTTCAGGGGAAGGCATTTCCCTGACACTCCATTATTACCCCACTCTCTTGTACCCTCCCCTGTCTGCCTGCCTATAAATACCCCTTCCTCCGTCTGTGTGCTAGTGTGACTTTGTAAATGGTCCAAGTCGGGCCGAAACGTCGTCGTAAGCTCCTCTCTTTTATATGTGCGGGTTGTGTGTGTATATACCCCGTTCATCTTCCATCGGAGTGAGGTCGAGTGTGAAGGCCGTGTCATTCGAATTGATGGGATATGGAGTGGCGTGCCTGTGTGTTTCATAAGTATATACGGTCCCGCCGAACGAGATATGCACGTTAAAAAATACGTTCATTCGCGAATCTGTAATTTATCATCTCCGATCACTTCCAGCCGTCTCCATTATAGGAGGCGATTGGAATATGATTATTCGACAGAGATGTGGCACCCGTGGTGTAGGTGCGTTTTCACCACTCTAAGTGATGTTCTACGTGGAGTAGGTTTGCGTGACGTGTGGACTTCATCCGACTTAGGTGTTGAATTTACTTTTTTCGTAGAAAGTATGCAGCGACTTTAGATCGTGTGTATGTTCTTCGTGACGTAAACGTCCAGGCGACCAGTCATTGACGTGGCTTTCACAGACCATTGGGGTGTGTTAACTACAGTGACGTGGGATGACCTTCCATCCCATGTACAGGGTTATTGGAAGCTGAACGTACGCGTTTTGCATGATTGCTGTACGGATGGTACTTTTATAGTGTTTTGGATGGCGTTATGGAATCACAGAAAAGGTGTGCACGATATTGTGACATGGTGGGACGAGGTTGCAAAACCTTGTATCCAGAGTTTTTATGTACAGCAGAGTCGGGAATACGCGTTATCGCAATGGGCTTTTATCATATTTTGAATCCCAACTGTGGGCATGTTATTATGAGGTGGGATGTACGGTGGAATACCCTGTTGATACAATTCAGTCGTTAAAGAGTGCCATCCTTGAGCTTCAGAACGCTAAGTTTGATGCTGCACGCGTAGGTGGTGGTTTCGAAGATGTATTATATAGTGATCAGCCGATGGCTTATGTCCTTCGAACACAACACACTCGTCTCATGGTAACGGATGCGTTGAATAAGTACATTCCCGGTCAGGTTCTCGATACGACCCCGATTATGAGTTGTTACCTTGATCAGTGGTATCAAGAACATTATCGTAACATGGGCCGGTTATACAGTGCGCGTTGTCAAATGAAGATCGAGAAATGTTGTCTGGGGACATTACAGCTCCTGAATTAGATTCAGTAGTTTCTCACTTAAGTTCTGGTAAGTCCCCCGGTAATGATGGGTAACCGAACGAGTTTTATGCAGTAAATATGCACATTATGATGCCCTTTTTCGACATTTGGCGACGTTTGCAATGCGCTCGAATTCGTTAAAGGTACGTGAAATCCTGTTCAAGTTTCTTCACAATGTTCTCCCATCCGGTGTGACATTAATGAATCGTCGAATCCTGCATAGTGGTTCGTGTCCTTTTTGTGGAGACCAAGAAACTGCCTTTCACATAGTATATTTTTGCAATCGTTTGACGCCAGTGCGCGAGTTTCTTGCCCGTAAAGGCTTCATAGGCGCGGGAAAAGTATCTGTTGCGTAGGCACCGCTCTTCCGCAGTATCAATTAGTTCTTACGTATCTTATAACTGATTATGTATATCCTGCTTGGGCGCTTCGACGCGAGGAGGTCCATGTATTGCACGGAGCTGTGGTTGCCTGTTTTTACAGGACGAAGTGTCGCCTACACGTGTTGCTGCTGGTGGAAAGTGGGAGAGCAGGTTTCCCCGCGATTATCCAGAGTTTACGGTTAAATATTTGCAGGTCTTATAAAGGATGAGACCGTTACGGGGTAGTTTCATGTGCACCTGTGTGGTTGATGCGTGATTCTATTAATTGGTACCTGGTGGCGCCTCGTGAGGAAGTGAGTTCTCACCTTCTTGTCTTGTTAAATGTGAATAACGTTGTGTGAACTTCGTTTCCGGGCGTCTGCCTTTTGTCCTGTGTATAGTTGAGTTTAATAATACTGTATGAGGCGACACGTTTGTTGTGTTATAGGTGTTAATTTTGTTGTGTGTGAAAGTTCTCAGCATCAAGCGTTATATTGTTGTGATTAATGTACCTTTATAGGAATAGGAGGTACTAGTTAAATTATTTACCATGTTTATAGTTCTTGTGACTTGTATAGGCCCTCAGTTTTGTATCTAAGGCAAGGATTGTATATGTAGTAATTATTGTTCATTCAGCTTGGTACCATAGATATCCATGTAGTGGTATGGCTGTACCTTCGTCTTATGATTTTATATAGACATACATTGATTTAATCTGTTATTTTTCTATTTGGCCTCATTTGAATATGTCTTTATGTATGACAACCCATGTATTTATACACAATAAAATGTATACAAAAAATCCTCCACTTCATGTATCGAGTCTGAATGCATCCCATTCCCCAGGCACTATACCCTTACTGGTTTAACACTTCCCTTCTGATTATAATTAAATTAAATAAATAAACATCCTACGGTGTTAAGTTTTAATAAACCTACCACTATGATTCCATTAAAACTTTGACGTTATCTACACAATGGATAGAAATGTTCATCTCTAAAGGCATTAACCTACAAATACATTTAACATATAAATGCATCAAAGAAACTACTACAGTAATGACTGTTTCTACTTACGCCACGTCGAACTTATCCTTAAGTGGGAAGTTCACTGGGTATGTCAAACTTCGTGGATAAGCTTCAATGATATGCTCTGACATGACGTACAAGTTGCAATGACCAGTCTGTAATGTTCAGTGGATTTATATAAGTTAGGTTGTCTTCTCATCAACCACTGGCTGGCTCTTACATACGCTATCTTCCACGTTCCTTCCCTCACAGTTACTCTCTCTCATACTATTCCTCTATTCCTCATATATTCATTAGTATTGAAGCAATCTTTAAAATATGAAGTGACTTCCCTTAATAATTAAGACATATTAAAGAGGCAATGGTCTTCAAAAACTGGTCTGTAAAAAACTGGTCTGTAAAAACTTGTAGACAAAAACTGGTCTGAAATCACGTTTATTAAGGTCAAATTGGAAAAAGTTTTGAACTAAGATTACGACATAGCATTACAAGTGGATATGAGTCTAATGCTCTGTTTATTCATTTGAGAGATTTTAACCATCCAATTGTTTTTAAAAAAACCCGAGAAAGTTGAGATAAACACATATAATTAAATCATGCTTTATATAAAATAGCATAAATTTTACTATGAATATTAGTTTAGGGTTATACAAATTAGATTAATTTATTATAAATAAAATTTAGGAAGCGTTTAAGCTATGCGTGATAGGTCCATGACACACCCACTCGCACCATACGGCGTTGGGTGTATTAATGTCGTATGTGTGGTGATATCTAAGACTTATAAGCCTTCTGATGTTCTTTTATTTTTACAGGTCCTTGATAATGTGAAAAATTATGAATGCACTTGGAAGATCATTACTTTCTCACAGTGGTTGTCTGTATTAACACATCGGCCGTTTCTTACCAAGGCAGGGGGACCTGAAAAAGAAGAAGCACTTTCATCATCCCTCACTCCATCACTCTCTTGCCAGAGGCACGCCTACACTACAATTCAAAAACCCTCCTTCAGAGCGCAGGCACTGTAAATTCACCTCAAGGACTCAAGTCCGGCTAACCAGTTTCACTGAGTCCCTTCATAAATGTTACAATGCTCATACTCCAACAGCACGTCAAATCATAAAAAAAAACATTTCCCTCCATTCGCTCCTATATAACATTCTCATGCATGCTTGCTGGAAGTCTAAGCCCCTTGAAAACTAAACCTCCATTACCCCCTATCTCCAGCCTTTCCTTGGAAGACTCCTACAACGCCTTCCACTACAGATTTATACACACTCCAAGTCACTTTACTTCGTTCCAGCCTTCCTTTAATGTCAGAACAACCTTAATAACCTCTACTCAGTCTTCTAGATAATACTTTTAGAAACTCTGCACCTCCTAATCTCAGATCCTCTACATAATATTCACTCCTCACATTGCCCTCAGACACGACTTCTTCACTGCCTCCAGCCTTCTCCTTGTTGCAACATTCACCACCCATGCTTCACACCCAAATTAGAGCATTGGTATCACTATTCTCTCTTACGTTCCCGTTTTTGCTTCCATGGATAATGTATTGTTTCCACAGACTCCTCAGTGCATAACTCACCTTTTCCCTCCTCAGTCCTTTGATTCACCTCGTCTTTCATAGATCCATCTGCTGACAAGTC
>WNWK01051399.1:0-12497 GCA_009830355.1 Cherax destructor
AAAAGCAACTGTGACAACTCCCACTTTGTATTTGCTTCTTATCTTTTAGCCCAACACCTCTTGCCAAGACCCGCATTCACTTCTCTTACAACCCCATCTATAAATATATTGAACAACCACGGTGACATCACACATCCTTGTCTAAGGCCCACTTTTACTGGGAAATAGTCCCCTTCCCTCCTACACACTCTAACCTGAGCCTCACTATCCTCATAAAAACTCTTCACTGCTTTCAGTAACCTTCCTCCTATTCCATACACCTGCAACATCTGCCACATTGCCCCCTATCTACCCTATCATACGCCTTTTCCAAATCCATAAATGCCACAAAAACATCTTTACCCTTATCCAAATACTGTTCACCTATATGTTTCACTGTAAACACTTGGTCTACACACCCCCTACCTTTCCTAAAGCCCCTTGTTCATCTGCTATCCTGCTTTCTGTTTTACTCTTAATTCTTTCAATAATAACTCTACCATACACTTTACCAGGTACACTCAACAGACTTATTCCCTATAATTTTTGCACTCTCTTTTGTCCCCTTTGCCTTTATACAAAGGAACAATACACGCTCTCTGCCAATCCCTAGGTACCTTACCCTCTTCCATACATTTATTAAATAATAGCACCAACCACTCCAAAATTATATCCCCACCTGCTTTTAACATTTCTATCTTTATCCCATCAATCCCAGCTGCCTTACCCCCTTTCATTCTACCCACTGCCTCACGAACTTCCCCTACACCCACAACTGGCTCTTCCACACTCCTACAAGATGTTATTCCTCCTTGCCCTACACACGAAATTACAGCTTCCCTGTCTTCATCAACATTTAACAAATCCTCAAAATATTCTCTCCATCTTCCCGATACCTCTAACTCTCCATTTAATAACTCTCCTCTCCTATTTTTAACTGTCAAATCCATTTGTTCTCTAGGCTTCCTCAACTTATTAATCTCATTCCAAATATATATATATATATATATATATATACACACACACACAGTGGACCCCTGGTGTTCGTCCTGCTCGAAACTCGCCCTTTTATGTACGTAAGTGTATTTTTTTAAATGCTTTTATAAGTGTATTTTTGGGAGTCTAAAAGGACTAGTCCACTGTATATACAGTGGACCCCCGGTTTTCATGATTTTTTCGTTCCAGAATGCTGTTCAAGTGCCATTACCAAATGAATTTATTCCCATAAAAAATAATGTAAAGTAGACTGGTCCTTTTAGACCCCCAAAAATACACTTATAAAAGCACTTACAATATTATACAGTGGACCCCCGAGTAACAAACAAAATTCATTCCAGAAGCCTGCTCAAGTGCCATTACCGAACGAATTTACTCCCTTAAGAAATAATGTCAAGTAGGTTAGACCATTTCAGACCCCCAAAAATACACTTACAAAAGCACTTACATAATTGTACGATTTCCGGGGTGTTCGTTACTCGGGGGTTCACTGTACTTACATAATTGTACGATTTCCGGGGTGCTCGTTACTCGGGGGTCCACTGTATATATCTGAATATATAATTATTTTTATAATGGTGGTTTAAATAACCCAGTGAGACCTTAAAGTTAACCCCCACCCTAGTACATGTAGGAGAACCTTGATGATAAAGTAAGGGAAAATACCATAACACCCATAACAATGATAGTGTTTGTTGGATCAATTGCTCCCCACAAAAATGAAAAAATCCAGAATATACAGCTTAATGAGAATATTAGCTTCCTCAATTAGGAATTACTGGGAAAAGAGGGCCTCGTTATGGTGCTAAAATGATCTGATTTTACATTTTTAAGCATATATTCTGAATCAGCATAGAAAAGAGTACCCCTGGTGTGATTTTAAGTAATTTTGAAAATCCAGCCGAAAATGGCGAAAAACACTTTTCTCTCAAAATGAAAATTGTTCGTGATGATAGTGTTTGTTGGATCAATTGCTCCCCACAAACATGAAAAAATCTGGTATATATAGCTTAATGTGAATACAGTGGACCCCCGAGTTTCCGTCACCTTGGAAATCGAACAATTATGTAAGTGTAATATTGTAAGTGCTTTTGTAAGTTTATTTTTGGGGGTCTGAAATGGACTAACCTACTTGACATTATTCCCTAAGGGAGTAAATTCGTTCGGTAATGGCACTTGAATGGAATGAATTATGACCGAAACTCGGTGGTCCACTGTATTACCTTCCTCAATTAGGCATTACTGGGAAAAGATGGCGTCGTATGGTGCTAAAATGATCTGATTTTACATTTTTAAGTGTATATTCTAAATCAGCATAGAAAATTGTACCCCTGGTGTGATTTTAATTAATTTTGAAAATCCGGCCGAAAATGGCGAAAAACGCTGAACCATTTATATACAATAATCAGATCTTATTCATAATGTGTGTCCCATAGCAGTCACATGGTCCACCTGCCACAATTAACTCTCTTTTCCTCAGCATTTCTTTAACCCTCAGTGTCTTGACACACTGTAAATCACAGAGTATGATGGTAACATCAATTTAAAGCACATCTCTTACCTCTTGGCACACACATTCTGACCAGAAAACAAATATAAGACAAGAGAAAGCCACTAGTACTAACTTCCTGGAGCCATCTTGGGAAGGAGGAGGAGCCAGCCAGCTACCCCCATATGCCCAACAAAACAAAATACATACAGTGGTACCTCGACTTACGATATTTTTTCATTCCAGAATGCTGTTCAAGTGCCATTACCAAACGAATTTATCTCCTTAAGAAATGTTGTAAAATAGACTAGTCCTTTTAGACCCCCAAAATTACACTTACAAAAGCATTTAAAAAAATAAACTTACATAAAAGGGTGAGTTTGGGGACCATCGTAAGTCGAGGTACCACTGTACTGTCATCTTGCACATTCCACATGTACCCACAATAATTAGTTTTTTTTCATACACCTTATTACTTTTTACAAAGAAAAAATACACTTTATGAACTACTTATTTAAATGTGTGTATGTGTGTGTATACTATAACCCATTATATTGAGAAAATCAGGCTTGATTAGCTTCTTCTTAAGTTCTAAGAGTGGCCTGCTCCTAGGACATTATTAAGCAGTAATAGTGATTAATTCAGTATAATTAGGTATTCCAGAGTAACTGTTACTTAAATACATCAATACATGTTGGGTCTTATAGCCCCATAACAGATGATGTGGAAGAGTTGGTGGAGGACCAGAATGAAGAGCTAACCACTGCAGATCTGCAAGAGCTTCAGCTGCAACAGAAACAGACCACAACTCAGGAAAGTGATTCTGAGGAGGATGAAGAGATATGGAGGACATTGCCTTCTTCAAAGATTAAGGAGATGTGTGCCAAGTGGAGTGACTTGCAAAGATTTATGGAGCATTATCACCCTAACAAAGCTGTTGCAGCCTGTGCTGGCAACATGTACAATGAGACTGTGGTGTCCCACTTCAGGGCTGTTTTAAAGGGACACCAGATACAGAGCTCCCTGGACAGTTATTTTGTCAGACAGGGGTCAAGTGACTCTCAACCTGGCCCTAGTGGCACTAAAAAACAAAGAAGGGAAGTAACCCCAGGAAAAGACTTGGTACCTGACGTGTTAATGGAAGGGGATTCCCCTTCCAAACACTAGCAACTCCTCCATCCTCTCCCCTCCCGTCTTCCACACAACAACTCTTCAATAAAGGTAAGTGACATGTTATTACTGTTTATTTCTTATGTCTCATTGTTTTCTGTGTAATTTAATGTATATTTGTTGTACAAAAAGAATTTATTTTAATACTTTTGGGTGTCTGGAACGGATTAATTTTATTTCCATTATTTCTTATGGGGAAAATATAGTCGAAGTTCATAATATTCGGTGTTTGGAGCGCCCTCTGGAACGGATTAATTACGAACTTCAGGGGTCCACTGTACTGGGAAAAGAGGGCCTCGTATGGTGCTAAAATGATCTGATTTTACATTTTTAAGTGTATATTCTGAATCAGCATAGAAAATAGTACCCCTGGTGTGATTTTAAGTAATTTTGAAAATCCGGCTGAAAATGGCGAAAAACGCTAACTAGTTCAGGGATTTTTTCAGGCGAAAAAACTTTTTCTCTCAAAATGGAAATTGGTCATGATGATAGTGTTTGTTGGATCAATTGCTCCCCACAAACATGAAAAAATCCAGAATATACAGCTTAATGTGAATATTAGCTTCCTCAATTAGCCCTTAAACTGTCCAAACGTATATAGTATACGTTTTTACTGCTACTGCCCCAAACAAATATTTACGTTTTATTTTTTCTGCCTCCAAATTTGGCACGATTGGCCTGATATGCCTGGTCAGCATAGAATGGGTCTTAACACTCGGTGTATGCGCCATATTAAAAAAATCTGGGACCACTTAGTACCTTGTGGAAGCACCAGTTAAATTGAGCACCCGCTAGATCAAACAGTACGGCAAACACCAAGGATTCACTGATGTCATGTCATATTAACACTCCCCTTTTAACCCTTAACCCTTTCGGGGTCGGTGCCGTACTAGTACGTTTTACGAGCAGGGGTTGGTGCCGTACTAGTACGCCCAAATTCTAGCGGCCTCAATTTAAGCAGAAAACGTCTAGTAGGCATACATATGAAAGAATGGGTCTGTGTGGTCAGTGTGCGCAGTATAAAAAAAATCCTGCAGTACACACTGCATAATGAGAGAAAAAAACTCTGACCGTTTTTTTCGATTAAAACAGCGACTTTGCAGTCGATTTTCATATGGTATTTATTGATGAATTCTCGTTTTCTTGGTCTCATTTGATAGAATGGCAGATATATTACAGAAATAGAGATGATTTTGATTGGTATGACAATGACAAGTACCTTGAAATTGAGCTCAAAGTAGCGAAAATGTTCGATTTTTGACGATGTTCAAGAGTAAACAAATCACACCATGAGTCCAATACACATCAACTGGCGAGTCTTATATTCATGCACAAGTGCTCTGATATTATTTATACCATTTTTACTATGATGCAGTTGTATACATAACAGTAAATCTTCTATTTTTTGTGAGAATAAAAATTCAAAATGAAAAGCAAAAGTAATGGAACAGGGGCCTGGAGACGTGACTAATGAACAGAGAACATGTTATTTTAGTGCCAGGAATGTCTGCCTTGTTTACTCTGGACCCTATTTTGAAATTGGCATCGTTTGAAATTTGTGTGAAATTGGAAAATTGCTATTTTCTGACCACTATTTTGGGTAGATGAAATTGGTAAATAGGCGGTTTCTTGTACTCAATCGATAGAAGAAATGGAGTTCTAGCGAAATAGCTATAATTTTAGGAGACTGAAACATTGGAATTTGTCGAAAATAGGGCTCAAAGTGGGCAAAATCGCCGATGCGTAAGTGTCATGGCTACCGCTAACTTCGCGAAAGCATAATTCCGTTAGTTTTCGATCAAATTTCATAAGTTTGGTGGCGTTATGATCGGAAAAAGATTCTCTATCATTTCATAAGAAAAAATTAATTTTTTTTTTTTCAAAAAAATTTTCGACCCCAGAAACACTTTCCTGAGAAGGCCTGTCGACCCCCAAAGGGTTAAACGGTCCAAACGTATATATACGTTCTTACTGCTACTGCCCCAAACGTATATTTACGTTTTATTTTTCATTCCTCCAAATTTGGCATGATTGGCCTGAGATGCCTGGTCAGCATAGAAAGGGTCCTAACACTCGGTGTGCACCATATTAAAAAAATCTGGGACCACTTAGTACCTTTTGGGAGCACCAGTTAAATTGAGAGCCAGCTAGAGCAAACACTGCGGCAAAAACCAAGGATTCACTGATGTCATGTCATATTAACACTCCTTTTTTAAGTGGAAAGTGATGTCGGCAGGCAGGCAGGCCAGCTGGTTGGCTGGCTGGCTGGCCACCTGGCCACCTGGCTGCCAGCAGGGTACCTGATTGGCTGTCTTTGTATCCGTCTGTCTGTATGTATTTATCTGTCTCTTTGTCTCTATCTCACAGGAACACATACGTAAATACAATTATACCTAGTGTAAATTACCTAGGATAACTCAAAAAATCCAGACAAAGTGTTATACTGTGCTTGGGATCTGCGTAATACTATTTGGTTCATGAGCTACTCTCTGAGACAAGCAGACAGAAAGGAGACGACACACAGACAGACAGAAAGACACACACACAGACAGACAGACAGACAGACAGACAAATTTGAGTAACAAATAAAGAGAAGCAGTGTAAGCTTCAAATGTCATCACTGTAATTACTGGACTGATAGGAAGAGATAAGACTAGCCTCACCCACACCAAATGTCACCAGTCATGATTAGTGGAGATCAGATGAGATAAGGCAGTGACACATATCTTACATAATGCTTAGGGTTGAAATTTATTGTAATGATTAATATATTTATAGATGGGGTTGTAAAAGAAGTAAATGCTAGGGTGTTGGGGAGAGGGGTGGGATTAAATTTTGGAGAATTAAATGCAAAATGGGAGTTGACACAGTTACTTTTTGCTGATGATACTGTGCTTATGGGAGATTCTAAAGAAAAATTGCAAAGGTTAGTGGACGAGTTTGGGAGGGTGTGTAAAGGTAGAAAGTTGAAAGTGAACATAGATAAGCGTAAGGTGATGTGGGTATCAAACGATTTAAATAAAGAAAAATTGGATATCACATTGGAGAGAGGGATTATGGAAGAAGTAAATGTTTTCAGATATTTGGGAGTTGACGTGTCAGCGGATGGGTTTATGAAGGATGAGGTTAACCATAGAATTGATGAAGGAAAAAAAGTGAGTGGTGCGTTGAGGTATCTGTGGAGACAAAAAAACGTTATCCATGGGGGCAAAGAAGGGAATGTACGAAAGTATAGTCGTACCAACACTCTTATATGGGTGTGAAGCATGGGTTGCAAATGCTGCAGCGAGGAGGAGGCTGGAGGCAGTGGAGATGTCCTGTCTAAGGGCAATGTGTGGTGTAAATATTATGCAGAAAATTCAGAATGTGGAAATTAGGAGAAGGTGTGGAGTTACTAAAAGTATTTGTCAGAGGGCTGAAGAGGGGTTGTTGAGGTGGTTTGGTCATTTAGAGAGAATGGATCAAAGTAGAATGACTTGGAGAGTGTATAAATCTGTAGGGGAAGGAAGGCGGGGTAGGGGTCGTCCTAGAAAAGGTTGGAGGGAAGGGGTAAAGGAGGTATTGTGGGCGAGGAGCTTGGACTTCCAGCAAGCATGTGTGAGCGTGTTAGATAGGAGTGAATGGAGACGAATGGTTTTTGGGACATGACGATCTGTGAGCAGGGTAACATTGAGTGAAGGGATTTAGGGAAGCCAGTTAATTGATTTAGTTGGACTTGAGTCCTAGAAATGGGAAGTACAATGCCTGCACTTTAAAGGAGGGGTCTGGGATAGTGACAGCTGGGAGGGACAATTCTCAGCTGTCGTATCTGAGCTCCTCTGCAAAGACAGTGATTATGTATGTGTGTGGTGATAGTGTTGAATGATGATGAAAGTATTTTCTTTTTGGGAATTTTCTTTCTTTTTGGGTCACCCTGCCTCGGTGGGAGACGGCCGACTTGTTGAAAAAAAAAAAAAATTATTATTATTATTATTATTATTTTTATTATTATTATTATTATTATTATTATTATTATTATTATTATGCACTCATTATTATTATTATTATTATGCACTATCATTATTATTATTATCATTTGAGTACAATTTCAGTACCTAATATTACTGTCAGAACACAGATTGGCTATGAAATCACAAGAACTACTACAAATTGTAATTATCAGAACATAAAAATTATATAAAATAATAACAAAATGAGAAAAAAAGGTATATCGGCAACGATTCTGCAAGCGGCAGGACTCCTGTTGCTGTCAGGTGAGCATCCAGAGCCAACTTCTCCGCCTCATATCTCGGTAACTACTGACCCTAGATTTTTTTTTAATTCTATAACACTTAAAAAAAATGTGCTCTTCATTTCTATAAAAAAAATTTTTTTCCGAAATATTTGGGGCAGTAGCGGTAAGAACGTATATATAAGTTTGGACCGTTTAAGGGTTAAGTGGAAAGTGATGTCGGCAGGCTGGCCAGCTGGGTACCTGATTGGCTGTCTCTATCTCCGTCTGTCTGTCTGTATCTATCTGTCTCTTTGTCTCTATTTGTTTCTTTGTCTCTATCTCACAGAAACACATACATAAATACAATTATAACTAGTGTAAATTATCTAGGATACAGTAGACCCTCATTTAGCACAAATTTATGTTGCACGTTATGGGTATTGCACGATTGAAGAATTGCGGCACATTCTTATCTAACACGACATAAAACTTATATTGCACAGTTCGGCTGGAGGGGAAAAAATTTTGAGCGCACGGTCGCCCGCGGTGGGTTAAACCATTGAGTCAGTGGGGGAGTCCTACTGAGGGTGGCTATGAGCCACATCAAGTGTTTAATGCTGACTTTGTACACATAAAAAGAGGTAAACATAAGTTTGTGTGACTTACTGACTGACTTGATTGACTTACTGACTGACTTGACTGACTTACTGAATGACTTACTGAATGACTTGACTGACAGACTTGACTGACTTACTGAATGACTTGACTGACTTACTGAATGACTTGACTGACTTACTGAATGACTTGACTGACTTACTGAATGACTTGACTGACTTACTGAATGACTTGACTTGACTGACTTACTGAATGACTTGACTTGACTGACTTACTGAATGACTTGATGTTATGGGGCTATAGGACCCAACATGTAGTATTTAAGTAACAATTATTCATAAATACCTAATTATATTGAATTGATCACAATTTTTGCTTAATGAGGGTTTGAGGGCAGGCCACCCTTAAAACCAAGTAGAAGCTAATCAAGCCTGATTTTCTCAATATAATAGATTATAAATACACACATTTAAATAAGTAGTTTATAAAGTAAGTCTTTTGTAAAAAGTAAATAAGATGTATGATTATTATTATTATTGTGGGTACATGTGTAGAATGTGGAAGACGACAGTCTTTTCTTATTGTTGTTGTTTGATGTGGGAGGAGCTAAACTCCTCCTCCCTTCTTCCTCACTTGTTTTCAAGATGGCTGCAAGGTAGAACTGGTGGTAGAGACTGGGCTTTGTTGATATGTTTCTGGGCAGAATGGTGTGCCAGAGGTAAGGGAGATATGTTTTGAATTGAAGCAGCCAACATAACCTATGAGTTACAGTGTGTCAAGACACTGAGGGTTGGAGTGATGTTGAGAGAAAGGGGTATTAAGTGTGGAGGTGGACCATGTAGTTTGGAGATGCCTGGGGGGATGGTGTTATTATGATTGTAAGACCTGTATATATGTATATCCCTGGATATATTATTTATATATATATATATATATATATATATATTCCATGCGTGTCGTAAGAGGCGACTAAAATGCCGGGTGCAAGGGGCTAGTAACCCCTTCTCCTGTATATATTACTAAATGTAAAAGGAGAAACTTTCGTTTTTTCTTTTGGGCCACCCTGCTTCGGTGGGAAACGGCCGACGTGTTGAAAGAAAGAAGAAAGATATATATATATATACAGTGGTACCTCGAGTTACGATATTTTTTCGTTCGAGAATGCTGTTCAAGTACCATTACCAAACGAATTTATCCCCATAAGGAATAATGTAAAATAGACTAGTCCTTTTACACCCCCAAAAATATACTTACAAAAGCATTTAAAAAAATAAACTTACATAAAAGGGCGATTTTGAGGACCATCGTAACTCGAGGTACTACTGTATATGGTGGTTTAAATAACCCAGTGAGAGGACTGGTGAAGGTTTTCAGATGCAGCAGAGAATCATGAGTGTAAGTATCAACATAAACTATAAGACCTTACTGTTACTGTTATTACTACCCCCACACTAGTAAATGTAGTAGAACCATAACATCAAAGTAAAGGGAAAATAACATAACACTTGACTTACTGACTGACTTACTGAATGACTTACTGACTGACTTGACTGACTTACTGACTGACTTACTGAATGACTGACTTACTGAATGACTTAAAGTTAGAGACACTCAGTACAACCATTGACTTCAGTTCCAGAACCTCTACTATCCACCTCAGCCCAGTAGGGCCACAGCATAACTCTCCACTTTCTTCACAATCATCCACAAACACCAGCACCCACAATTTAAGGTAAATACTATTATTTCTGTTACATTTACATAATACATCACGATAATGAACTACAATTACATATTCACTTATATTTTTGTAAGATCTGTTGGTCTAAAAAAACTTGTTTGGCTTTTTGGGGACTTCCAGAGACGTAACCCTATTTTTCCCATAAGTTATTTTAATTATCTAACACGATTTTATCTAACACGACGTTTTCAGGAACGTAACTAGTGTGCTAAATGAGGGTCTACTGTAACTCAAAAAATCCAGACAACGTGCTATACTGTGCTTGTGATCTGTGTAATACCAGTTGGTTCATGAGCTACTCTCTGAGACAAGCAGACAGAAAGGAGACAACACACAGACAGACAGAAAGACACACAGACAGACAGACAGGTTTGCATAACAAATAAAGCGAAGCAGTGTAAGCTTATCAAATGTCATCACTGTAATTACTGGACTGATAAAAAAAATAAGACTACGCTCACCCCTCATCAAATGTCACCAGATTCATTAGTGGAGATAAGGCAGTGACACATCTTTCGTAGGCCTGACTGTATATAACAGTTTAAAACATGTGAAATTGAGCCTTATCTTACCTGGATGTTAGGGCTGAACGAGCCTACCAGTTTATCATACCTGGTTGTTAGGGTTGAACGAGCCTACGAGTTTATCATACCTGGTTGTTAGGGCTGAACAAGCCTACCAGTTTATCATACCTGGTTGTTAGGGCTGACGAGCCAACCAGTTTATCATACCTGGTTGTTAGGGCTGAACGAGCCTACCAATTTATCACACCTGGTTGTTAGGGCTGAATGAGCCTACCAGTTTATCATACCTGGTTGTTAGGGATAAACAAGCCTTATTTTACCTGGTTGTTAATGCTAAACAAGCCTTATCTTACTTGGTTGTTAGGGCTAAATGAGCCTTATCTTACCTGGTTAGGGCTAAATGAGCCTTATCTTACCTGGTTGTTAGGGCTAAATGAGCCTAGGAGTTTTGCTGATTTATAATCCACCTCAAAGACGGAAATTTGGTGACTTCCGAACATTTGGGGTCCGTTGACGGCAAATAATCTCCCACCTGCAAATATAATCCAATTATTGTGTAATTCTATAATTATATCAATTCAAACAATGTATTTTTAAACGATTACAATAATTACACGTGAAAAACATTAATAGTAAGTGAGCAGTGGAGTGAAGGATGGCAAATGCATTTTTTTCTTTGGGATATTGTCATCAGGTTGACAAAAAAAATTCCCCAAGGAAGCACTAAGCCCGTACGATCACATGGAGGCTGGGGAACGGCCTCTGTGTGGCCCTACGGAACAATTATTAACTCTAACTGTCCACACGTAGATCTATGTTCACTCGTGCACTGCTCCGAATATTTAAAAAAAAAAAAACATTTTTTTTTAAAAAAAGAAGACGCATTTTTATAAACAGGATAGGCTAAAAAAAAATTTAGGGCCAGTACTTACCGAGATATAAGCCCGACAAGTTGGTACTGGATGCTCACCTGGGAAACATCAAATCCTGACGCTTGCAGAATGCCGAAAATTTTTTTTTCTATTTTTTATTTTAATTTATACAATTTTTATGTTCTGGTAATTAAATTTATAATAGTTCTTGTGATTTTAGCCAATCTTTGTTTAACACTAATATTGGTGAAATAGTACTCAAATAGCCCCAAATGCCAACGGGTGAAAAATTTTCCCCTCCTTTGGGTCATTTACTATTTTTTAAAAATATATACGAAGTATTTATAGGCCCCAGCAATTTTTGACACCCTATTATATATGAAACTCCTTGAAAATGTTGTTTGAAAATTGTCAGATAACTACTGATGGGGCAGTGCTTGATGAATCAATGTGTGAAGGAAACCCCCTTGCATTTTTTTCCCACTTTTTTTTTCTGCTATCTATCTATCTGTTTCTGTTTTCTTTTGTCCCTTTTTCTGTCTTTAATCGTATCACAGGGGACCCTGGTTAAAAATTAATCCGTTCCCAGGGCTATTATTAATCTAAATCTTTTTTATCTAAAACCTTTTTTCCCATAAAAATTGTAAATAAAATTAATTGTTCCCACAAAAAATTTTTTTTTTTTTTTTTTCCCCCACCAAGGCGGGTGGAAAAAAAAACCATCTCATTCACTCCATCACTGTCTTCCAGAAGGGTTTTTACCTAAATTATAAAACCAACATTTACCCCCCCTTCAGGTGCCGGCCCGTCTTTCCCCTCTCGAACTCAAATCCGGTCCGTTTCCTAATCCCCTTTTAAATGTTCTTTGCTCCCTCCAACAGCATGTCCCAAATATTAA
>WNWK01051400.1:0-12497 GCA_009830355.1 Cherax destructor
CACTGGCCCCAAGGGTCTTTCATATGTGATGTCCTCAATATCTGCACAACTCAAGGTGAATACTATGTCCAGTCTCGCTGGTTCATCCTCTCCTCTTTCTCTGGTAGTGTCCCTTACGTGTTGGTACATGAGGTTTCCAGTACCACCTCCATCATCGTAGCCCTCCACGTTTCTTGGCCCCCTTGTGGCTCCAAGTTCTCCCAATCGATTTCCTTGTGGTTGAAGTCACCTATGATCAGTAGCTTTGCCCTGCTCACATGAGCCCTTCTGGCCACTTCAGACAGTGTGTCAACCATCGCTCTATTACTCTCATCATACTCTTGCCTTGGCCTCCTGCTGTTCTGCGGTGGGTTATACATCACTGCAATTACCACCTAGGGACCTCCAGACTGAAGCGTTCCTACTATGTAATCTCTTGCTTCTCCTCTGTCTCCTCTCTCCAGCTCATCAAAATCCCATCGGTTTTGATCAGCAGTGCCACTGCTACACCCCCCCCCCCTCTGTTCTCTCTGTCTTTCCTCAGGATCCGATATCCCGTTGGTAAGATGGCATCTGTTATCATACCTGTGAGCTTGGTTTCTGTGAGAGCTATTATGTCCGGTGATGCCCCTTTAACTCTTTCGTGCCACTCCTCCCAATTATTTGTTATTCCATCAGCGTTCGTGTACCATACCTTCAGTTTCCTCTCCACCACTGTGTTTTTTGGGGGGTCTGTGAGGGTGGGGGACCTGGCAGTGTACTGTGGAATTCTATAATGGAGTATTGGGTGGGGCTGTGAGTGTGGGTTGTGGTTTGTGTTGGGATAGTGTGCTTGGTTGTGGGGTTCTGGAGATGGTTCTGTGTGTGCTTGCTCTTGTTGCTCTGCCCTGCTCTGGTTGTCCTCTACTTATTCTGTCTTTGTCTCTTCTCCTAGTTCCTTTCGCCTTTGTGTCCTATCCCTCAGCTGCTGTTGTTCTGTTTTTGGTCAGTCTCGGTCTAGGAACACCCTCTTGTATTCTTCCGTTTCCTTCAACCGTGGTTTCTCTTGGAGGATCCTGTTCCGCACTGTTTCTGTCCTGAAAATCAGCTAGAGCGGTGTGTGTGTATGTGTGTGTCTACTTTGTGTTTCTCTGAAGATTTGTAGGGACCATGTTAAGAAACTAGCGAATGTTTCTTGGCACCAGTAACATTCACAAGAACATTAATATGAAGAACAAGAAGCTGAACAGTTTTGATGTTCTCAAAACCATCCGGCTAATCCTTAAATCCTTCAGTTGAAATGTGGAACTTCAAATATCAAAAAGTTTTCCTTGACTGAAGTTACGCATCTACTTTAATTTCTTTAAAATTGATATTGATTTCGACAGTCAGAAATTTCAAGTAACCAAGAGGTTTCCCATAACTTCCTAGTTAGCTAAAATCTACTGTAAGTTATTTGACGTTACTTGTCTACATTACGTAGAAAATGCTGTCGACAACACTTAAAAATAATCGAACTTTTGCATACATAATAGATATAACTGAATTAATCTACATTAGCTTCATCCGGTTCTTCCTCTTGTATATCCCAGATTGATCAGGTAAAGAGCCAGGTCTGATTCAACTAATATTGCAAGTCAATATTTAAACAAGACAAGCAAATATTTATTTTAACATCACAGCAACATTAAACACAGTCTGATCATTGGCTACTAAATGCATATGGGATGTGTAGCAACGACTTAATTGTCGCCACACTGCCAGCATTCCCCAACACTTCAAATGAAATCTCAACAAATCCTTGACAGAGACAGTGCTCGGAAACAAAGTGCACCAGCAGACTACATCGTCACTCTAAAACTCGGGAAACGCAAAGGACACGTCACTTTTCTGACACTAAAGGCTATCTATTACCCCACTAGAAACAACCTCTGTGACATCAAACTGACGTCTACACCATCTTGTGTGCAGCATGTGACAAATATTGCATGGATAAATATTCCTGTGATCTCCCCCACCAAACTTCAAGATAAAAGGTGTGATTTTAGAAGTCATAAAAAAAGTAACACACGTGTCAACCATTGTGATAAATTCGCACATCTTATAGAGTGGAACAACACTACGTAGGTTATTAAACAGGAAGACAGAACAAGATGTTTAGTGAGACACATTTTGCAGAATAAGAGGTTATAGAGACACAAAATACCCTCAAAGAGAATTAATTAGTTTTCAGCTTCGCACCACCACCTCCTCGTATACACTGGGGTTGTTTCAGCAATCAACAGAGAGCAGAAGAGCAACTGCAAATTTACCGGGTGTAAACAAACCATACGGGTGGGGTTAGAACCCGCGATCAGAGAGTCTCAAAACTCCAGACCGTCGCGTTAGCCACTGGGCCAGCTAGCTTCAATAATATTCATGCAACTAGGTATATTTCTACACCCTTGGAAGGTTAGCATAGACACCACTGTGTCCACAAATGCAAGTTTTTTACAGACGAATCTCCAGCTAGCATGGCCGTGACGAAGTCTAGCTCAAGTCCCCTCAAAGCCGTCAACCCCACCCGTGGAATGGATTGTTTGCAATCGTGTCATTACGATTTCGTGAGTCGAGTTACCGGGTGTACTTAGTGACGTGAGTGACCCTTTGTACTAATACTACGAAACATGATATAGTGACAAACTAAAAGTTACTCATCAAGCACTCTGTATCCATGGCAACCATCCACGGAATTGTGAGAATGTTAAAAACACAACGGAGTTGCTGAGGGTCGACAGTCACACGACTCTTGATCAGCCGTGGCTCTGTTCATTCTCTCATGGCCTCGCCGGCCTTATCATACTTGTTTCTAAAGCTGTGTATGGAGAGTGCCTCCACCACTTTTCATGCAAATTATTCCTCTGTCCGACTTTCTGAGGCTCCAGTCGTATTATTTGATATTACTGCAGGTTATCTCAGTCTTTAACTTTAGTTTCTTCCCCCCGCATTACTGATTACTGTCATGAAGTTTAGTTCTTTTAGACTCTCGTCGAAATTCATATCCTTCGTTCCAGAACAAGTTCCACTGCACATCTTTGCACCTTACTAGTATTTTGACATAGTTTATCAGACTCCGTGATGAAAATAGGAAATAAAACCAGAGCGCCTTCATGTTTTTACACACATCTTCAGAGGACTTGGAAAAAGAGGTCAGAGAAGCACATTTTATATGTTAAACCCTGAGGTGACACCTCACTCAGAGGTGACAACACCTCACACAAACCTGTCCCGCACATACCTGTCCCGCACATACCTGTCCCGCACATACCTGTCCCGCACATACCTGTCCCGCACAAACCTAACGCACGAATATATTTGTCCAACATCAAATTAAACTGGTCGCTGCTCTACAAAGAACTCATTCTGTATTTTTGTGAAAAATATTTTTGCCTTAAAGATTATGAACAATATTCTGCACTATAAAATTTGAATATTTTTTGCATCATGCTCGATGAGAGATGATTCCACAACTCAGGAAATCGTAATGACACGATTCCAAATGCGTTGGTCTGGATTTTTACGACTCACTAGCCGCGAGTTCCAACCCCACCCGTACCGTGGAATTATTCCACAATATTTCGTTGAGCTGTAGAATTACAGGGAAGTAATTCTTAGGCATTAGAACAATCTACACAATGGCCTGTATCCCTTACATGTAAATGAATGGATCAGAGAACCGACAAGTTGATAAATTAGACACATATGCAACACTTGGGTATCTTTATTGAGGAAACGTTTCGACACACAGTGGCTTCATCAGTCCAATACAAAGGAGAATCGTGAAGAACAGGAGGAGTTTGAGGTGGTCAGTCACTCAACCTTGAGTCGATGTTGTCAGTCCATCAATCTTGAACAGAATACAGCATATGTGCTAGGAAGCAACTTATATACCGTATGCAGGAGAGGTGCAGAAGTCGTAGATGGTGTCACATTTGTACAAGAGTGGTATACAACGTGGCGAAACGTTTCCTCAATAAAGATACCCAAGTGTTGTATATGTGTCTAATTTATCAACTTGTCGGTTCTCTGAACCATTCATTTACATCCTGTCTGACACAGCAACAACTTGGGATCATAATACAGGGAATTCTTCACTTGCCCAACCCTTGGACACGACCTACTTCCACATTGGACAAATGTCGGTATTGTATACCACTCTTGTACAAATGTGACACCACCTACGACTTCTGCACCTCTCCTGCCTACGGTATATAAGCTGCTTCCTAGCATATATGCTGTATTCTGTTCAAGATTGATGGACTGACAACATCGACTCAAGGTTGAGGGACTGACCACCTCAAACTCCTCATGTTCTTCACGATTCTCCTTTGTATGGACTGATGAAGCCACTGTGTGGCGAAACGTTTCCTCAATAAAGATACCCAAGTGTTGCATATGTGTCTAATTTATCATCCCTTACATGAACGAACAAAGCACTGGATTCTTGTCCACTATATATTACATATTGAGTGATGTTTCACCTCAGGGTTTAACATTTAAAATGTGCTTCTCTTGCCTTCCTATTCCTCTCAAGATGTGTGTGTAAGCACTTGAAAGCGCTCAGGTTTAATTTCATATTTTCACAGCCGTATTTTTTCATATTTGTATTAACGTGTTTCATTGTGTTTAATTCCATATATATATATATATATATATATATATATATATATATATATATATATATATATATATATATATATATATATATATATATATAGCAGAACAACCAATGTGAAAAATAGTGAAATTCAAATGGAAGGAACTATCATAGTTCCTTGATAATATGAGAAGTCACGAAAGCACTTGGAATTTCACTATTTCAAATGGTTGTTCTGTTTAATATATATATATATATATATATATATATATATATATATATATATATATATATATATACAGTGGTACCCGGTTTACGATATTTTTTCATTCAGAATGCTGTTCAAGTGCCATTACCAAACGAATTTATCTCCTTAAGAAAAGTTGTAAAATAGACTAGTCCTTTTAGACCCCCAAAATTACACTTACAAAAGCATTTAAAAAAATAAACTTACATAAAAGGGTGAGTTTGGGGACCATCGTAAACCGGGGTACCACTGTATATATATTCTTCTTTCAACAAATCGGCCGTTTCCCACCAAAGCAGGGTGGCCCAAAGAGAAAAACAAAAGTTTCTCTTTTTAACTTTAGTAATGTATACAGGATAAGGGGTTACTAGCCTCTTGCTCCCGGCATTTTAGTCGACGCTTACGACACGATGGCTTACGGAGGAAGAATTCTGTTCCACTTCCCCATGGAGATAAGAGGAAATAAGAACAAGAACTAGTAAGAAAATAGAAAAAAAACCAGAGGGGTGTGTATATATATATGCTTGTACATGAATGTGTAGTGTGACCTAAGTGTAAGTAGAAGTAGCAAGACATACCTGAAATCTTGCATGTTTATGAGACAGAAAAAAGACACCAGCAATCCTACCATCATGTAAAACAATTACAGGCTTTCGTTTTACACTCACTTGGAAGGACGGTAGTACCTCCCTGGGCGGTTATTGTAACCATAAACGAGTGGTATTGATCAATAACAACACTGCGACTAGCCAAGGATTCGAACCCATGCTGCTTTAGCCCGCCTCATGGTGAGCGAGACCACGCAATCCAACAAAGAATGTCGCACCCAGCCAAGCTAGGTGTTTTACCGTCATCCGAGGATATACGGTGGTGTGGGTG
Source organism: Cherax destructor (assembly GCA_009830355.1). Taxonomy (NCBI): domain Eukaryota; kingdom Metazoa; phylum Arthropoda; class Malacostraca; order Decapoda; family Parastacidae; genus Cherax; species Cherax destructor. Next base: position 5,721 of record WNWK01051400.1, read on the forward strand.
CCTCTCAGCTAATTTCACTCTCCTCCCTGTTTCGTGTACTAGCCCAACGAGCAGTATTTTATATTACTGTAACCACGAACGAGTGGTATTGATCAATAAAGATACTGCTCGTTAGTTTAGTACACCAAACAGGGAGAATGAAATTAGCTCAGAGGCACCCACACCACCGTATGTCACTGGATGATGGTAAAACACCTAGCTTATCTGGGTGCGTCATTCTTTGTAGGATTGAATGGTCCTGTGGGTTATAGCGTCATATGTTTTCGCTCAGCATGAGACAGACCAAAGCAGCATTGGTTCGAAACCTTGGCTAGTCGCAGTGTTCTTATTGATATATATATATATATATATATATATATATATATATATATATATATATATATATATATATATATATATGCCGAAAAGGTAAAACTGGTCAGTTAGCAAGAACTCATTTAAAATTAAGTCCTTTCTTAAACACCTACCTATGATGTTTTCGGGTAGTTTTACTGCTAAATGCCCTGGATGGTTTGTTATTGTTGAGGGAACGATGTACAGTGACAAATACAAGGCAATCCTGGAAACTCATTTGCTTCCCATTGTGGATAGAGATTTTCCTGATGGAGAAGGCATTTTCCAGCAGGATCTTGCTTCATGCCTCACTTCCAGAAAAATGCTGACATTCTAAATTGGCCTAGAAACTCTCCTTACCTCAACCCAATTGAGAGTCTCTCTGCAATATCCAAGACTGTTCAACTGTGAAGAAGCAAATTGCTGCTGTTATTTTGACCTGGTACTACGACGAAGAACTTGCCAAAATGTGTTCAGTATTGGTCAGTTCTATGCCAACGCGTGTAGCAATGCTTATAAAAGCAAAGGGTAGTCATATTTCTTATTAAATCAATCATCTGTCATATCATTGCCGTATATTTTTCTAATAAATATTAATTTTCCAAATGTCTTATTTCATCACTGTCCCAATTAATATGCACACCGTTGTATATATAGTTATAAATTACTGTTCGTAGAGGTTCTTGAAAGCTAATTATTAGAAGCTACAATCGCGCCTGCGCCACAGAAATAATTTTACTGATGTATGCGTCTAGTGATATACTATGTACTATGCTCACCCCCACGTTCATCTTCAGTGAGATTTGTAGCTTCTGTCTCCCAAGACAGTACTCAGTCTCCAGTCTTCTTTCTCCTTTCAAAATTTTCATAACCTTTCATAACTACGTTTTTATTCTCATTAATTTGAAATCATCTACAAACAGACAAACATATAAAACTAACTTTTTTTGCATACAATTCACATAAATGACAAACTGACTTTGGAATTTTGTGGTGCATAATTGTTTTGGGTCTTTTAGGTCTCTAGACTGAAAATCCAGAAGGTGCCACTATGTTGCTTGTGAGAAATAAAATCCAAGTTGACTGCCAAGTCAGTCACCGATTACTTTTGAATTCATAAACACACACACACACACACACACACATACATACTGAAAGAGACAAACCAGATTTTAAAAGAGGAAACTACACAGGCATGAGGAATTTCCTGCAGGAGGTTCAGTGGGAAAGGTAAATGGATGGACAGACAATAAATGAAATGATGGAATACGTAGGGTCAAAGTGCAAGGAGGCAAAGGAACGGTTTATACCCAGAGGAAAAAGATTAAACGGGAAAGCCAGAAAGAGCCCCTGGTTTACCCAAAGGTGCAGGGAGGCAAAGACTCAGAGTGTCAGAGAATGGAAAAGGTACAGAAGGCAAAGAACCCAAGTAAACAAAGAGAGTAGTAGAAGAGCTAGAAACGAGTATGCACAGGTACGGAGGGAGGCCCAGAAACAGTACGAAAACGACATAGCATCGAAAGTTAAGTCCGACCCGAAGCTCATGTACAGTCACATCAGAAGGAAGACAACAGTTAAAGACCAGGTGATAAGGCTGAGAGAGAAGATGGGAACTCACAAGCAATGATCAAGAAGTATGTGAGGAGCTCAACTTGAGGTTTAAGGAAGTATTCACAGTGGAGGAAGGAAGGCAGCTGGGTAGACAGGATGGGGTGCATCACCAACAAGGGATGTACCAAGTGCTAGAGGGCATACACACAACTGAGGAGGAGGTGAAGCAGTTACTCAGTGACCTTGATACCTCAAAGGCGATGGGTCCAGACAATATCTCCCCGTGGATTCTTCGGGAAGGAGCTGAGGTACTGAGTGTGCCACTTACCATAATATTCAACACATCCCTTGAAAATGGGCAGATACCTGAGGTATGGAAGAAGGCCAATGTAGTCCCCATCTTTAAAAAAGGAGACAGAAAAAAGGCACTAAACTATAGACCGGTGTCACTTACATGTATAGTGTGCAAAGTCCTGGAGAAAATCATCAGGAAAAGAATGGTGGAGCACCTCGAGCTGAACAGGATAATAAACACCAGACAGCACGGATTCCGGGAAGGCAAATCCTGTGTAACAAATCTCCTAGAGTTCTATGATAAAGTAACAGAGGTAAGGCAAGAGAGAGAAGGGTGGGTTGATTGCATTTTCCTGGACTGCAGGAAGGCCTTCGACACAGTTCCTCACATGAGATTAGTAAAGAAGTTGGAAGAACAAGCATGTATAACAGGAAGGGCACTGGAATGGATCAGGAATACCTCACAGGGAGGCAGCAACGGGTCATGGTGCGTGATGAGGTATCACAGTGGGCGCCTGTGACGAGCGGCGTACCGCAGGGGTCAGTCCTAGGACCAGTGTTATTCTTGGTATATGTAAACGACATGACGGATGGGATAGACTCAGAAGTGTCTCTGTTCGCAGATGATGTGAAATTAATGAGGAGAATCACATCAGAAGAGGACCAAGCAGGACTTCAAACAGACCTGGACAAGCTTGACATCTGGTCTAGCAACTGGCTTCTTGAATTCAATCCCACCAAATGCAAAGTCATGAAGATCGGAGAAGGACAGAGAAGACCGCTGACAGAGTACAGGCTAGGTGGACAAGGGCTACAAACCTCGGCAAAGGAGAAAGACCTTGGGGTGAGTATAACGCCAAGTACGTCTCCGGAGGCACACATCAACCAGATAACTGCGGCAGCATATGGGCGACTGGCAAACCTAAGATTAGCGTTCCGTTACCTAAACAAGGAATCGTTCAAGACACTGTACACCGTGTACGTCAAGCCCATACTAGAATATGCAGCACCAGTCTGGAACCCACACCTGGTCAAGCACGTAAAGAAACTAGAGAAAGTGCAAAGGTTTGCGACAAGGCTAGTTCCACAACTCAGGGGTCTGTCCTATGAAGAAAGGTTGAGGGAAATAAGACTAACAACACTGGAGGAAAGAAGGGTCAGAGGAGACATGATAACGACATACAAAATACTGCGGGGAATCGACAAGGTAGACAGGGACAGGATGTTCCAGAGAGGGAACACAGAAACAAGGGGACACAACTGGAAGCTGAAGACTCAGATGAGTCAAAGGGATGTTAGGAAGCATTTCTTCAGCCACAGAGTAGTCAGGAAGTGGAATAGTCTAGAGAAAGATATAGTGGAGGCAGGAACCATACATAGTTTTAAGACGAGGTATGATAAAGCTCATGGAGCAGGGAGAGCAGAGACCCAGCGGACAGCGAAGAGGCGGGGCCAGGAGCTGAGTCTCGACCCCTGCAACCACAATTAGGTGAGTACAATTAGGTGAGTACATTATTTATTTTAATAATATATAGGGAGGTACCACCTCTAGAACTTTACTGGGGACCCTCATCCTCAGAGAAGACAATAAACGTACCTCAGGGAAAACTCGAGGTTCTCCCCGGAGCTGTTTGAATATATTCTTCTACTACCACCCCCTATATTTTAATTTCTATATGAACTTTATTAATAGACAGAACACATTAACAAAAAACACAAACATGAATACATTGGTACAATATTTCAAAGATTATGAATCTCCTCCAGCTTCTCCGACCCCGGACGCGAGCCAAGTATGCAGCAATCATTTCCCCTCTGGATGGCCACACTGAGGCGCTGGAACATGAAAGTGGCTGCCCATGGGTCCCTGGTGGTGTCAATGAGTCTGGAACCAAGTTCTTTAAGGAAACGTATGGCATTTTTTACCCATGATCCCAAGGTCTTGGGTCCCACTGGGACAAATTGATACTGTTGGCTTATGTCCCTGTACTTGCCTGTGATCAGCAGCTCCTCCCTGTCGCCTGACACTGTGATGGATGTAGGTGTCAGCCAACGTCGACACACAGGTATAGTCCCATGCTAAGAGCTTGCCATTCTTCCAAGGATAGATGGTGATCCTGTCGGGGTGGTTTGCTGGGTTGTAGGTATTGTTCACTGCTAGTGATAGGGGCTCTCTCTTGGCTGGGCATCCAGCTGTAGCAAGGGTTCTATTTATGATGTCGTTGACTTCATTGTGTCTTGCATGCCAGTCCTTGGTTTTGGAACAGTTATGACCATGTAGACCATATTGGTCGGCTTGCGTATCACCGCAAATACATGTATATTCCTGTGAATTGGGGAAGCAAGGTGCAGAGCCACTGCAATACAGAGGGTCTTAGGGTCGAGGCGTGTTCCCATTGCCAATGGGAACTGTTTGGAGGAAGTCCCTGGAGTGAAGTCCACTCACAGCTTGGAGACGGGTAGTCTTCCTGTCTGATGTTACAGCCCTAAGCATGTTGGAAAGCACCTTTTCAGTGATGGGGCCATCCCAACTTGACTGTTTGTAGGCCAGTGCTGCATTAGGTTTTGGTGCTGGAGCAGCAAGAGTCTTCCATTCAGTGATAGCACTGGCGTAGCTAGGGTCCTGTATTTCTGCTGAGTCACTGAGGTTCTCCAGAAGAATTTGTTTTATTAACTCATTTGATGCTATGGAAGAGGATAGGAAAGCTGGTAGGGCAATCTGGGAGGATTTGCATACTCCCAGCTTCCCAAGCCTGACTGGAAGTGAGGCTTGCAACCACTGTCCATCTTCGAGGGAAAGATTCAATACACTCTCTAGCATGGTCTAAAGGAGAGTCATATTTCTTGAGTTTCAGACAGCTAAAGGCTGGGGAGCATCTGAAGTATTTAAGGTTTGGGATTGACAGGCACCTGGTGAGTAGGTAGAAGGCATCATGTGTATCGATGTGTTTCATCCTGCTTTCCATCGTCCTGAGGTCTGAGATTATTTTTTTCTAGGATCAGAACGATGGCATTGGACCCAAGAGGAGCACCAAGGAGAGTGCTGTTGGCTGGATTGATGGCAATATATATATATATATATATATATATATATATATATATATATATATATATATATATATATATATATAAATATATTAACTCAGTGGCCACTTTATTAGTTATACCTGTTTATCTCGTTAATGCAAATATTTAATCAGCCAATCACACAGCAGCACCTCAGTGCCTAGAAGCATGCAGACATGGTCAATAGGTTCAGTTATATTTCAAACCAAACATCAAAATGGGGAAGAAATGTGATCTAAGTGACTTTGATCATGGAATGATTGTTGGTATCAGACGGAGTGGTTTAAGTATCTTAGAAACTGCTGATCTTCTGGGATTTTCATGCGTAACAGTCTCTACAGTTTACATCTCTTTAAAGGGGGCTCCTTGTCGTGGTAAAGAGGCTATCGGTCTGAGGAATTGGACCTCTTGGTCTTCTTCCTCAGACCGAACCTAATTACCCCCAGTCCCCCCTCCAATATCCCATCTTCCCCATCCTCCCTTTTTCCCTTTCCTCCTCCTCCTCCTCATCCCTCCCTTATTCCCTTCCCATTTTTACCCTGTGAGATTCTCTCCACAGGCATTCTGGTTCCTAGGTAGGGGGAAGAGTACTGTGGTCCATCCAATTCCGTTGAGGTTCTTGGCGGTGGTGTAGTTTGCCGTGGAATCTGGATCGCCTGAGGATGTCCCGATCCCTCTCCGGTCTCCCAGGGGGTGGCTTGGGTGTCTTTCGGGCGATGGGTGTATCTCTGGAAGCCACCTTTCGTATTCTGGGGGTGGTGGCCGAAGGAGGTATCTTTGTGGTGGGTGTCTGGCCGCCCTCTCTTTTGTCCACCAAGGTGGCTCGGTGGATGTGAGGTTGCTATCCTGGATTGCTGGTTTACTGGCATGAAGGGTAGGGTATGGCATGAGTTCCATGCCGCATCTGCACTACTTGCGGTGCTGAGGTCCTCTTGGGCGTGGAGGGAGATTTACGCTCCTTTCATTCCTCCTAGGAGCTATTCCTCCACGTTCCCTCCTTTTTTTATTCTTTTTTTTTATTTTTATTTTATTTTATTTAAAAAGAAAAAAAAAGAAAGAAGTAACCTAACCATGGACGACCCAATCCGTGAACCTACTACCCCGGGCCCTTCCTGATACCGCACCCTGTTCTGACCTACCTCGTTCTTGGACCACTCTTCGGACACTTCCAATACCCTGTACCTCTTCTGGTGCTGGTTCATCACCTGCTTCAGGTACCGGGTTCCCACTGCCCTTTTGATACATCCCGACCTTCGCTCTTCTCTGACCGCTTCCGGCTTCTTCCCAGGTGCGGCAATTTTCGGGTTTCTCGCCCTTTCCCAGTCAGACCAATTCTGTCCCACATCTAAAGCCCAAGACTTACATGATGATACTGCATTTCTTCATTCTCATTCAGCAAAGACCGCTGTCCCACTCCCCTTTAAAAACTATTTTCACACTACACGGGCTTTTTACTCTGAGACCGACTTTTCTCCTATCTTCCGATCATGTATTGGGGCCTCCTGCCATGTGGGAAAGAATCCCTTTTTTACC
>WNWK01051401.1:0-12497 GCA_009830355.1 Cherax destructor
TTGAAGGTTTGGGGCTGAGCCTCAGAACCCTGAGCCTGAGCCTGTTGTGGAAGAAATTGTGGAATTGGGCAAGTCTATGGGGTTAGAGGTGAGTGGTGAGGATGTGGAACAGTTGGTGGAGGAGCACAAGGAAGAGCTAACCACTGAAGATCTGCAAGAGCTTCAACAGCAACTGGAACAAGAGACCAGAGGTCAGGACAATGGTTCAGAGGAGGAGGAGGTGGAACAGAGATGGAAGAAGGTGCCTTCTAAAGTGATTAAGGAGATTTGTGGAATGTGGAGCAGGGTGCAAGGCTTTATGGATGAATATCACCCTAACCATGCTGTTGCAGGCCGTGCTGGCAACCTGTACAATGACACAGTGGTGTGTCATTTCAGGGATGTGTTAAAGAATCGCCAGACACAGAGCTCCCTGGACAGATTTATTGTTAGAAAGAGGTCCAGTGACTCTCAAGCTGATCCTAGTGGCATTCAAAGAAAAAGGGAAGTAACCCCAGAAAAGAACTTGGTACCTGCAGTGTTAATGGAAGGGGATTCCCCTTCCAAACACTAGCATACTACTACACCTTCTCCCCTCCTCCACACATCAACGACTCTTCAATAAATGTAAGTGACATGTTATTGTACAATATTTACATGTGTATTTAGTTATTCTTCATTAAATTGTGTATTATTTAATGTCAAAAAGTTCTAAAAAATATTTTATTTAACTACTTTTGGAAGTCTTGGACGGATTAAATTTCTTTCCATTATTTCTTATGGGGAAAATTGATTCGGGTAACGATTGTTTCTGCTAAAGATATGCCCTCTCTGACGGATTAATATCGTAAACCGAGGTACCACTGTATTACTTCAAGGCTGAGGGACTGATCACCTCTTATTTACCTCTCCATGGTCTCTGCTGTGTCCAGTATTTATGTCGACTCGACTGAACAAGCCTGCTGATCAAGCGAAACTTTTCAGCAATAGATATCCAGATGTTGCAGGTGTGTCTTACCACAGGAAGATTATTACATTCATGGGGAGGTGATAAACCCATAGAGGTTAACATTGCCTCTGGAATGGAATCAGGATTGAGCCAGGGAAAGGTTTGGTCCATTAACTTTGATAAAGAGCCTCTTACCAGTGTCAGTGTAGAAGGAACACGAAGTTTAGGTCCACGTCAGACCAAAACATTGTCATAAGCATTTTTCTCTGTGTTGTTTTTTTGTATATTCTAGTCATGGTACTGTGACTTTTTGTTCTTTATCAATAAATGTTATGACAGGTTGTGGGAAATATAGGGACCAGCTGAGGGAGGAATCGAGATTAGCTGCTGGGTTGATAAGGGTTGGGAGGGCACGGCGAGGCCGAGTGCAATATTAGTGGATGATGGAAAGGAAGAGGGAAAGATGTGGTGTGTGGAAAGACCTGTATTCCTACCTTCTTGTGTTTTACTCTGTTGCACTTTCTGATTATTGAGATGTATTTTCTTGTAGCTAGACTTTGCAAAATTCCCTCCACTATAAGGCTCCAAACTTTCACTATCAAATAACATGTCTTTAATGTTTTAATTTTTCCTGTTACTAAATCCTCTTGTCCTGACTACCTTATCCTCCTGCACCTCAATCATAACATCTCTCTCTTCATTCCTAAAACATATCAGATTATTCTCTTTGTCCCTCATATCTCTCATTTACTTTTCTTTTAGTGTTAAATTACATTTTTCACTGAATATAATTGTCTCTGAATTATGTGAACCTGATAAAACCTCAAAGAATTTAATTATAGTTATTGCTTAAGAAAAAATTAATATACACTAGTGTTCCAGATATTCTTTAGAAAAACAATTATCTCACCATCGTTCTCGGTACATTTGGGACCGAGCCAGCCTGGAGTGCAGGAACACTGACCGGTTACTGGGTGGCAGCTGCCTCCATTATGGCACTCACACACCTGCCTGCAGCTTCCGCCATACCTGCCCGGCCCACACGCTGTCCGCCCAGAAAACACTTCTTGAAGAATATTATATTTAGTTCCATTTTCTAAATTTCTAAGCTAAAGTGTTATGAAAGGTATAAACTGATACAGTGGATCCTCGGTTTTCGTTGAAAATTCATTCCAGAATGCTGTTTGAGTGCCATTACCAAACGAATTTGTTCCTATAAGGACAAATGTAAATTAGATTAGTCGTTTCAGAACCCCAAAAATACACTTACAAAAGCTCTTACAAAAATACATTTACAATATTTTGAGTTTGGAGGTGAACGAAAACCGAGGGTCCACTGTACAGTGGTCCCTCTGTTTTCGCCGAAAATTTGTTCCAGAATGCTGCTCAAGTGCCATTACCGAACGAATTTACTTCCTTAAGAAATAATGTCACGTAGGTTAGTCTATTTCAGACCCCCAAAAATATACTTATATAAATGTTTGAGTTTGGAGATGCACGAAAACCGAGGGACCACTGTATATGCATAACTAGAAATCCCAATTTACACATTATTATGGATAAAGCAACAGTAGGACAAATGGTTATGCATTACCAGGTAGTAATTTAACTCCTCCAGTATATGTAAAAATTTCCCTGGTTTGTAAGTACGGGTGTTATGTATTATTATGTTCAAGGGAAAGTGCTAATAACATAGGGGGGAGACAGCACCTGGGAAATTGAAGGAAATCAGGCTTGATCAAATTAAAGGGATGTTAGCTCCAATTATGTTAATCAAGACGCTTAGAGCGTTTGTAAGTCGGGGACTTGTGCACGTGCTTAAGTTTGCTTCATAACTTGGAATACAGGGCTATAGTTGATGCTCCTGCATTATACATTATAGAATGCTGGTAAATTTATGAGGGTATCCCCAGTACCATGACCATGTGCATTGAAACACTGCAAAAGATGCAAGAAAACATCATAAGAAATTTGTCCTCTATTATTTACCATTCAGAATTTACTCGGTAATCTGTGTTTACTAGCTAAACAAGTAGCCCATAAACGTATGTAACAAACTATTACATCGATTACTATTAGTACTATAAGTAATATTATCGATGTTAGGTAAATGGACACAGTTGCAACTAATGTTGCGACAATAAAATGTCACATTAGTTGCATGTTGTCCATTTACCTAACATTTTGTTTGTAATTCTACCATTATTACTAATATTATTGATACCAAATATGCCATAACATGGCTGAATGAGAGATACATATCATGTGTGTTAAAGATTCTGTTTTCGAGCTTTTAGGAGCATTTGAATTAATAACATCGATTATAGAAAAAATGTATCCACACTTACGCATGGCACAGTTTGGCCCTTTAGTTCCAGGAGGACATTGACACTCTCCCGTATCTCTGTGGCATGGATAATCTCCACACTGACACTCCATACGGCAGTGACTACCAAACTTCCCTGAAAATATGTAAAGTTAGATCATAATCTCAAGTATTGCATAAGTTTAAAAATGCTTCACTGAAAATCAGCAGCAGCCTGTATCAGTTCACTGCTGGATGCTGGCATTTACTTCCTCATCTTCCTGTCTTCAGCCTTACTCTCCTAATGGACTGCAAATTTTTCTGTCATCTTTCCACCTAGAGTTGGGTATTTTTTTTCATTAACTCAGTGTACCTCTAGAAACCTCTCTTTTTTTTTTTTCCTAACCCAATGTCAGTTCGTTCCTCTGGCATTATACTCTTATGAAAAATGGTCTGGTGATACGGACCAGATGTGGAAAAAAACATGTACAATTCAGGACATTTATTAGAGGAAACGTTTTGCTACTAGTGGCGAAATGTTTCCTCATTATACTTGTATCTTGGTCTGCTGCCAAAGTAATTCCCAAGTTGTCATGGGGAACAATTATTCCCTATGGCTGCAGGTAAGACTCACCTGGAGGACAGGTGTCAGCGCAGACGTCTCCAGTAAAGCCTGGGGTACAGTGGCACTGTCCGGTTTGAGGGTCGCAGGATGCACCATTCTGGCACTCGCACACACCTGTGCAATACATACCATAGAACCCAACTGGGCACTCTGAAATAAGGAAAATGAGCAGAAATCAACACCTGTTTCGATTATGACAATTTCATACGAATAAAAATTACATTTTACATAAGTGAGAACTGATTCGGTGAATATGTTGTCATTGAATAAGTGGCACTGAATAACTACGTATTAATTAACCCTTTGAGGGTCGGTCCCGTACTAGTACGTCATTGCAGCCAGGGTCGGTTACATACTTGTACGCCTAAATTCTAGTGCCTTCAAATCTGGTGGAAGAAAGCTGGCAGGCCTACATATGAAAGAATGGGTCTGCTTGGTCAGTGTGCGCAGTATAAAAAATCCTGAAGCACACAGTGCATAATGAGAAAAAAAAACTTGACTTTTTTTGGTTTAAAACAGCGACTTTTGGGTGTATTTTCGTATGGTATTTGTGGTTGTATTCTGGTTTTCTTGGTCTCATTCGATAGAATGGATAATATATTACAGAAATAGTGATGATTTTGATTGGTTTTACGATGACAAGTACAGTGGTACCTCGAGTTACGATGGTCCCCAAAATCTCCCTTTTATGTAAGTTTATTTTTTTAAATGCTTTTGTAGGTATATTTTGGGGTGTAAAGGACTAGTCTATTTTACATTATTCCTTATGGGGATAAATTCGTTTGGTAATGGCACTTGAACAGCATTCTCGAACGAAAAATATCGTAACTCGAGGTACCACTGTACCTTGAAACTGAGCGCAAAGTAGCGAAAATGTTCGATTTTTGTCAATGTTCAAGAGTAAACAAATCACGCCATGCGTCCAATACACATTCAACTGGCATGTCTAATATTCTTGCACAAGTGCACTGATATTATTTATACCGTTTCTACAATGATGCAGTTGTATACATAACAGTAAATCTTCTATTTTTTTTGTGAGAATAAAAATTCAAAATGGAAAGCAAAAGTAATGTAAGAGGGGCCTAGAGACGTGACTAATGAACAGATAAAATGTTATTTGAGTGCCAGGAATGTCTGTCTCGTTTATTCTGGACCCTATTTTGAAATTGGCATCTTTTGAAATTTGTGTTTAATTGGCAAAATTGCCAATTTCTGACCACCTTATTGGGTAGTTAAAATCGGTAAATTGGCGATTTCTTATACTCAACTGATAGAACAAATGGGACTCTAGCGAAATAGCTATAATTTTAGTAGGCTGAAAAATTGGAATTTGCCGAAAATACGGCTCAAAGTGGGCGAAATCGCCGATGCACAAATGTCATCGATACCACTAACTTTGTGAGAGCATAACTCCGTTAGTTTTCCATCAAATTTCATAATTTTGGTGGCGTTATGATCGGAAAAAGATTATCATTTCATAAGAAAAATTAATTTTTTTTTTTTTTTGAAAATTTTTCGACCCTGAGAACAAGTTTGGGAGAGGGCCTCTCAACCCTCAAAGGGTTAATAAAATGAATACTAGGCAGGGACTCGAACCGTAGTACAGCACTAGGCCTTGAATATATGAAGAGTAGGGCTCGATGTCTCGCCCAATGACACGTTTAGGCTTATTGTCATATGTTTATAGTGTGCACAAACTAGTCACTAGCACCTATGGAATGTATATGGAGTATGCAATTAACTAGTTACCACATTATTGAGGATGGATATGGAGTGCACAATAATCTAGTTAATACCATCAAAGGGATGGATATAGTGTGAACAAAATCTAATTGCTAACATCTACACAAAAGATGTGTTGCATAATAAACCAATCATTATCATCCACAAAATGGATTTAAGAATAAACTAGTGACTTCTGTGCACAGGATTAATATGAAGTGCACAATAAAACAGCAATTACCTGTCCATAGGATGAATATGAGCTGCACAGTGAACTAGCTGCTACCGTTCACTGAATGTACACTAGGTGCGCTAGGATAGACTGAGTATACATAGTAAACTAGTTACTACAGCCAACAGTATAATAGATTTTTTGAGTAACTTACCCAGTTCACAGTAGCGGCCATAGCGGCCAGGGCCACACTGACAACAGCCAGAAAAGCGGTCACAGGAGACGTTGTGATGACAGGAACAGTCTAGTTGACAATTAGGACCATAGTGGCCCGGGCTACATTCTTGGCTACAGTTTGGCCCAGTCCAGCCCAACCCACACTTACACTCCCCAGTCACTGAGCGCAAAGAAAATGATTGTAAGTATAAACAAAATTGTAAAGATATGATATTAGATGTGTGAAAAAAATGTCTGAAATATGTTAATATAAAAAATTAATAAGTTTTTATCCCTTAAAGGGGTTAAAAATTAATTACCTGCCTGTTTGCTCACCAATTTATGGTTGCAGGGGTTGAGACTCAGCTCCTGGGCCCACCTCTGCTGGCCACTACAAAGATTCACTCATTCCTGGCTGTGTGAGCCCTTCCATACCTATACTTGAAACTATGTATGGATCCTGCCTCTGCTATTTAGCTTTCTATGTCATTCCACTTCCTGATCACCCTAATACAAAAAAAGTATTCCCTAACATCCCTGTTACTCTTTTTTTTTTTACGTCCAGCTGTGTCCTCATGTACTTGAGACCCGCCTCTTGAATACTCGCCCTGTCCAACTGTCAATTATTTTCCGTATTTTGTGCATAGTAATCATGTGCTTCTGGTGTTTCTGTTATTAATGTCGTCAGGTTAAATTCCTCTAGCCTCTCCTCATAACTCATACCCCTCAACTCTGAGACTAGCTTCACTGCAATCCATTGCATTTTTTACCAGTTTTACGTAATTCATCAGATGGTGGTTCCATAACGGCAACATACTCAAAGATGAGCCCTAACACATGCTCTGTAGAGTGTCATGAATATCTCCTTGTTAACTTTCCTGAACGCTGTTCTTAAATTTACCAGTCTCCCATCCGTTGAGGCAGTTATTCGCTTGTGTGCCTGTCGAAATTCTCTGAACTATGCTCATGCCAAGATCCTTCTCATCCAGGGAGGTTTACAGCCTTTGAGCCTATACTCTGTTTCTGGTTGTCTTTGCCATTCCCTGATTTTTATAACTTTGCATTTGCTGTGGTTAAATTTTAATTGCACTTGACAGACTAATCTTGCAGCACGTCCAGATACGTTTGTAGTCTTTACCGGTCTACTATTGTTTACCATTAGTCTCATCATCTGCGAACAGGAACACCTTTGGCTTGACTGTTTTCTGTCATGGCATTTACGTACACAAGAAACAGTACCAGTCCCAATATACACGTTTGTGAAGCACACCACCACCTCCAGAACAATTACAGTGGTACCTCGACTTACGATATTTTTTCATTCCAGAATACTGTTCAAGTGCCATTACCAAACGAATTTATCCCCTTAAGGAATGATATAAAATAGACTAGTCCTTTTAGATCCCCAAAATTACACTTACAAAAGCGTTTAAAAAAATAAACTTACATAAAAGGGTGAGTTTGGGGACCATCGTAAGTCGAGGTACCACTGTATATGTAATATATCTATTTCTACAAGTACATGCAAAAGGTATACAGGCCTAGCTGACATCAGTGACATATTACTACTATATAAAAAGCCCCTGGTTATGCAGAGCATTTCGGGCAAATTAGGTCAATTTTGTCCCAGGATGCGACCCACACCAGTTGACTAACACCCAGGTACCCATTTTTACAGATGGGTGAACATGAACAACCGGTGTATGTTAACACGCCCAGTGTTTCCACCCTTGCCAGGAATCGAACCTGGACATTCAACATGTGAAGCAAGAGCTTTTGGTACCAGGCCACGAGCCACTTGTTGTTTCCTTCCTGTTTAACATTCCTTGCTCCACTGTAGGGCTTTCCTAGTTCTTGCCTGCTTCTTTTCTACCAGTCTCTTGTGAGGTACTATATTGAATGCCTTCTTACAGCCCACATAACCCACTCTTTCTTGCCTAACTCTCGTTATCTTGTCACAGCTCGATCAGATTTGTAAGGCAGGATTTACCATCTCAAACAGTGCTGGCTAAAGAGTCTCCTGATAATCTTACTGTGCAAATCAGTGATGCTGGTCTGTATTTACTGGTACCTGTTTATTCCTGTTCTTAAATATAAAGACTACATTTTGCAGTTTCCACATCTCCAGTAACTGCCCTAGTTTAGTTGACATGTTAAATATCACACCTAATGGTTCACAATTTTTTTTGCTCCCTCTTTCAGAATTCAGAGAGATGTCTGGTCCCATTACCTTTGAGGTATCTAGTTCGCTTAATACTTTCATCATCTCTTTCCCTGTAGTGTGTATTGTGTCCAGTACTCATTGGTGCAGTCTCTTTGACTCTCAAGTAATGTTCCTGTTTCCGCTAAGAATGTGTCCTTTTGTTGAGCTCCTCACAGACTTCCTGATTACAGTGGAACCCCGGTTAACGAAAAAAATTCATTGCAGAAGCCTGCTCAAGTGCCATTACCGAATGAATTTACTTCCTTAAGAAAAAATGTCATTTAGGTTAGTCTATTTCAGACCCCCAAAAATACACTTCCACAAGCACTTACAATATTATACTTACATAATTGCACGATTTCCGGGGTGTTCATTAACCGGGGTTCCACTGTATATCTAAAGGTTCTCTTCTTGTATTTTTTTTCAATTTTATTACCTGGTCCTATAGTGTTGTCTTACTCCTGATGTTGCTGCATGGCAACTCTGGCTCAGAATAGGCTTGCGATGCTATGTCATTTTCAACTTGTCGTTCAGCTTCTCATCCATAAATATTCGTTTATGGTTCTTTTGCTAGCTCACCTATTCTCTAGTGCTCTTTGCTTTCTATATTTCTTCCACATTCTTGTATTTGTAGCTTTTGCCTCCCTGCACTTCTGGGTGTACCACTGGATCTCTTTCTCTCTCTCTCTGTTCCTGCTTGCGCTTCTTCTGTTTCTAGATACTAATTTAAAGAATCTTGATGCAGGGCAGTGAACCTGTCATCCTCTACCTCCCTCCCATGAAGGGCCATGAAACCACATACTTACCTGAGTTGCATATGGCGTGGTTGGCACAGCTGCACTGGAAGGCACACCGCAGGCCCCAGGTGTGTCTTGGACAGGTCATCTGACAGTTGGTTCCTGTAAACCCAGCAGGACATCGGCACTTCCCTGACTTGGTGCACACGCCCCCGTGCTCACATGTGCATGTCTGAAGTATGTGTCATCAGAGTATATATTGTGTGTACTATAAATGCACATGACAAAGATTTGTATAAATGAAGAATGGAGAAATTTAATCTTAAGCATACACACTAAAGCAATTAAATAATATTCATGAAAATATAATGTGTATGTATGTATACAGTGGTACCTCGAGTTACGATATTTTTTCGTTCGAGAATGCTGTTCAAGTGCCATTACCAAACGAATTTATCCCCTTAAGGAATAATGTAAAATAGACTAGTCCTTTTACACCCCCAAAATATACTTACAAAAGCATTTAAAAAAATAAACTTACATAAAAGGGCGATTTTGGGGACCATCGTAACTCGAGGTACCACTGTATATATATACAGTGGTACCCCGAGTTTCAGCCACCTCCCAACTCGAACAATTATGTAAGTGTATTATTGTAAGTGCTTTTGTAAGTGGGGGTCTGAAACGGACTAATCTAATTTACATTATTCCTTATGGGAACTAATCTAATTTACATTATTCCTTATGGTCCCTCCGTTTTCGTGTATCTCTGTTTTCGTGTTTCAATTTTCGTGCAGTTTTTTCGGGGAAAATTTACCTCTGTTTTCGTGTGATTCCCTCCGTTTTTGTGCTTGGTCCAGAACCTGTCCACCAGTGCAGCGCACATACAAAGGCCATAGGCCGCCACCCACGCACATTGTCACGCAGTCTAGCATTGTTTACGCTTGAGTGAACATCACCCCAGGAGTTTATACAAAACATTTATTAAGAATTCATTGTTTTTGGGCCTTGATTATTGTGTGTGACTACTAAATAAGCTACCATGGGCCCAAAGAAAGCTCCTAGTGCCACTTCTTTGGTAAAGAAAGTGAGGAACACCATAGAACTGAAGAAAGAAATAATAGAAAAATATGATAGTGGTGTATGTATTGACGAGCTCGCCAGGATATACAAGAAAGCCCCAACAACCATCGGTTCCATTGTGTATAAGAGAAAAGCAATCACTGAAGCTAATGTTGCGAAAGGGGTGAATACAATAAAGAAACAGGGATCACAAACAATAGAAAATATGGAGAAATTGTTGTTGCTGTGGATAAACCAAAAACTGCTAGCGGGTGATAGTGTTGTGCAATCCATCATACGTGAAAAAACAAAGCAGTTGCATACCGATCTTGTCAAGAAAATGCCTGGAACCAGTGATAATGATGATGAATTTAAGGCCAGCAAAGGCTGGTTCGAAAAATTTAAGAAGCGAAGTGGCATACACAGTGTTGTAAGGCATGGTGAGGGTGCCAGTTCAGATAAACAAGGGGCTGAAAAATTTGTGCGCGACCTTAAAAAATATGTAGAGGCTGAAAATTTTAAACCCCAACAAGTGTTTAATTGTGACGAAACAGACCTCTTTTGGAAGAAAATGCCAAGGAGGACCTACATCGCGCAGGAGGAAAAGGCAATGCGAGGACACAAGCCTATGAAACAGGCTAACTCTAATGTTGTGTGGTAACGCTAGTGGGGATTTCAAAGTGAAGCCTTTACTGGTGTATCACTCTGAAAATCCCAGAGTGTTCAAGAACTACAGTGTTGACAAGAGTAAATTGTGTGTGTTTTGGAAGTCTAATGCTAAGGCATGGGTCACTAGGGAAATTTTCCTGGAATGGTTTAATCAAGTGTTTGGCCCCAGTGTAAAGAAATATCTATTGGACAATAAATTGCCACTTAAGTGCCTCCTGGTAATGGACAATGCTCCTGGTCATCCTCAAGACTTGGAAGACCAAATGTCTAAGGATTTCAAATTTGTAACAGTGAAGTTCTTGCCTCCTAACACCACTCCTCTCATCCAGCCCATGGACCAGCAGGTCATTGCAAACTTCAAAAAGCTGTACACCAAAGCAATGTTTGAAAGGTGCTTTAATATGACCAATGACTCTGAATTGACCCTAAAAGAGTTCTGGAAGGATCACTTCAATATCTTCCATTGCATAGGCCTTATAGATAAAGCTTTGCAGGGAACGACTTCCAGGACAATGAACTCTGCTTGGAGAAAGTTGTGGCCAGACTGTGTCAAAGAGAGGGATTTTGAAGGGTTTGGGGCTGGCCCTGAGGACCCTATGGAAGTTGTGGAAAGTATTGTGGCATTGGGGACTTCCATGGGGTTGGATGTGAGTAACCAGGATGTGGAAGAGTTGGTGGAGGACCACAATGAAGATCTAACCACTGAAGAGCTGCAAGAGCTTGAGCTGCAACACCATCAAAACAGATCTGAGGAAATTGCTTCAATGAAGGAGGAAGAGAGATGTAAGGTGCCTTCTTCAGAGATTAAGGAGATTTGTGCAATGTGGAGTAGGGTGCATTCATTTGTGGAGGAACATCACCCTGACAAAGATGTTGCAATCCGTCTAGGCAACATGTACAATGACAATCTCTTATCATATTTTAGGGACATTTTAAAGAGATGCTAGACACAGAGCTCTCTGGACAGATATTTAGTGCCACAGGTGTGCAGTGACTCTCAAGCTGGTCCTAGTGGGGTTTTTAAAAACAAAAAGGGAAATAACCCCAGATGAGGACTTGGTACCTAGAGTCCTTATGGAGGGGGGTTTCCCCTTCCCCCCCTCCCCCCTCTTCCATCCAGCAAAATTTAGTCTTCAATAAAAGGGAAGTGCCAAAATTCAGTTCATTCATTTGTGCATGTAAATCATCTTTAAGACCCTAAAAATTTTTTTTTTCCCAAATTCCCGGGTTTCTGGAACGGATTAATTGAATTTCCATTATTTCTTATGGGGGAAAAAGGTTTCAGTTTTTGGGGTTTCAGTTTTAGTATCCCCTAGGAATTTGGGTTAACACCAAAAAAGGGGGGGTCCACTGTACCCCCCCAACATTTTTACCCCCTTTAGCATTGAGATCCCCAATCACAAGTACTCTCTCACTTGGTTCAAAACTCCCCCATGCACTCACTCAACATTTCCCAAAACCCCTCTCCCCTCTTTCCCTTCCCCTCTTCTCCAGGTGCATAAACAGGTTAAAATTTAAATTTTTTAACCCAACCCCTTTTCCCCCCCAAAATTTTTAAACCTTTTGAATTTTTGGGTACATTTTAATTTTTCCCTTTTTTTTTTCCCCTGCCAAATTTAAATTATTCCCCCCCAACATTTAAAATTGGCCCTTTTCTCCTTCCTTTGCTCTATCTCTATTAGAAACCCCCCACCTTTTTCCCCTTTATTTCTCCCCCACTGAAACTCTTTTTACCCCCTTTAACTTTGTTTCAATTTAAAACCAGGACATCCCCTTCTTTTCATTCATCATCCCAAATCATCTCTTTTTTTATCATTTTACAACATCCCCCCATTCAAACATCCCACTTTGACAG
>WNWK01051402.1:0-12497 GCA_009830355.1 Cherax destructor
ATGTAGTCCCAATCTTTAAGAAAGTTGACAGGCAGGTGAATTAAACTACAAACCAGTGTCACTGACATGCATAGTAAGCAAAGTTATGGTGAAGCTTATCAAAAAAAGACAGGTGGAGCACCTAGAAACGAATGAGATTATACACGATAACCAGCACAGTTTCAGGGAGGGGAAATTCTGCGTCAAAACCTACTGCAGTTTTACGACAAGGTGACAGAAGACAGGAGAGGGGGTGGGTGGGTAGAATGCATTTTCTTCGACTGCAAGAAGGCTTGACAGTTCCGCACAAGAGATTAGTGCAAACCCTAGAGGAGTAGGCAGGATTAATAGGAAAGGCATTGTAATCCATCAGAGAATACTTTACAGGAAGGAAATAACGAGTGATGGTACCTGAAGAGGTGTCACAGTGAGCGCCGGACGAGCAGAGTTCCACAATTTTCAGTCCTAGGCCCGGTGTTGTTTCTGGTATATGTGAATAACATGACGGAAGGGATAGATTCAGAGGTGTCCCTGTTTGCAGACGATGTGAAGCTAATGTGGAGAATTCAAGTGGATGAGGATCAGGTGGGACTACAAAGGTCTGGACGGGCTGAAAGCCTGGTCCACAACGGGCTCTTGGAGTTTAACACCACCAAATGCAAAGTTATGAAGTTTTGGGGAAAGTGAAGAAGACTGCAGACAGAGTACAGGTTAGGGGGCGAAAGACTGCAAACCTCACTCAGGGAAAAGGATCTTGGGTTTGGGAGTATAATACCGAGCACATCTCCTGGGGCACACACCAACCAAATAACTATGCAGCATATGGGCGCCTAGCAAACATAAGAATAGCGTTTCAGCACCTGAGTAAGGAATAATTCAAGACTACACCGTGCACGTCAGGCCCATATTGGAGTATGCAGCACCAGTATGGAACCACACCTGGTCAAGCACGCCAAGATATTAGTTTAAATGCAAGGTTTGTAACAAGACTAGCCCCGAGCAAAGGGGAGTCCTATGAGGAGAGGTTAAGGGAAATAAACCTGACGACACTGGAGGACAGGAGAGAGAGGGGGGACATAACGACATAAAAAAATACTGACTTATTGACAGGATGGATAGGGACAGGATGTTTCAGAGGTCGGACACAGAACAAGGAGACAACTGAAAGTTGACAACTCAGATGAGTCACAGGGATGTTAGGAAGTATTTCTTCAGCCTTAGAGTTGTCAGGAAGTGGAACAATCTGCAGAGTGATGTAGTGGAGGCAGGATGCTACATAACTTTAAGAAGAGATACAACAAAGCTCATGGAGCAGGGGTGGACCCAGTAGCGACCAGCGAAAGGCGGGGCCAGGAGCCGTGAATCGACCCTGCAACCACAAATAGGCAAGTACAAATAGGCAGTACGTACACACACACACTAAATATTATTCGTCCAAGAAAAGGTGTCAATGGGAAAGGGAAGAATAAGTTCCTGGATCAGTATTCAACCCAAGAAATAAGGTTATGAAAATTGTGGAATCTGCAAGAAACTGAATATAATCTCTTGAGACAGGGCGAACCTCATTGAAGAAAGACCAGGAGGTGACCATATCGCCAGGGCACACAACTGAATAAGTTGCAGTGAATGATTGTTTATCAAATCTCTGAGCAGGTTTCAGGAATCTCGACAAATTTCAAAGCCCCATAAACCTTGTCAGGTCCTCTTGGAGCATGAAGAAGC
Source organism: Cherax destructor (assembly GCA_009830355.1). NCBI lineage: Eukaryota > Metazoa > Arthropoda > Malacostraca > Decapoda > Parastacidae > Cherax > Cherax destructor. The sequence goes on from WNWK01051402.1 coordinate 1,702, forward strand.
AGCACAAACCCCGCCATCAGATTAGGGACCGGGCAAAACCCCACTTCAAGAAGAAAGACCTCGGGGTACAAATCGCCGGCCAAAATAAATTGGGTTTGAGTGAATGGGTTTACAAATCTCTGCATCATGATTGGGGAACCCTCGAGAAACAAACCCCATAAATCATTGTTAGGTGTCAGCCTGGGAGCACAAACCCCGCCATCATGATTAGGTGACAGCCTCGGGGGTCACAAACCCCGCCATCATGATTAGGTGACAGCTCGGGGGTCACAAACCCGCCATCATGATAGGTGACACCCGGGGGTCAAACCCGCCATCATGATTAGGTGACAGCTCGTCAAAAACCCCGCCATCATGATTAGGTGACAGCCTGGGTCACAAACCCGCCATCATGATTAGGTGAAAAGCCTCGGGGTCCAAAGCTCGTCATCACGGTAAGGTGACCCAGTGTCGGGTCACCATTAGGGAAAGGAAGGGGTTAATATAAGACTGCAGAAACCACCACCATGGTAAGGTAAGCTGGCGTCGGGTAAGGAAGAAAAAGATGGAGTCAAAGGAAATAAGGACAAACGGCGTATTAAAAATAAATCAGAAGAGATGGATGAAAAGCTAGAAAGCCGTGATGAGCAGAAACGAGGAGTTAGAGTAAGAGGATGATTATCAAGAGGTAGTGTAGAAGACAGGTGAGGCTGAGGTGACATTTGGCAGGTAGTGAGGCTGGTGTGAGCTCCTCAATGTTGCACAACCTCGCTCGCCCGTCCTTCCAACCCACATTTTATCACTACCACCATCCAGTTGCCGCCGCAACCATTAAAATCAAGACCACCACCAACTATCACCACTACCAACCACTATTACACTAGCTATGACCAGCACCACCACCCAGGTGCAGTCACCCTCCATAAACCTCAGTATGTCCTCGCATCTTACTTAACAAGTGTTCGGTTTACAACTATTTAAGTAAAAGTGGTATATCGCCCCACCTCCCTCTTCGAGCACTGCCATATCACCGGCACCGTTTAATTACAAATTGATGTTAAAGTAAAGAATACAATAATCTAACTTAAAATAAAATTTTTGGCCTCAGCAGCAATTTGGCACTCGACAAAACATCGACCTCAGCCAGGTATTGTTCAGAACATTTAATGCAGAGTAGAGCAAAATAACACATTTCTCATTACAAAACAAACACGGGTAAGCAAGGAAAAACACAACACAAACACACACAAACGCGATCAGTGAAGAGGCGGGGCCAGGAGCTATGTATCGACCCCTGCAACCACAGGTGAGTATATACACACACACACACACAGGCCACTTTATTAGGTACACCTAGTGCTGGGTCTATAGAGCCCCTTCCCTTTGCACCTCAAAACAGTCTGAATTCTTGGTGGCATGGACTCAACAAGGTGGTGTAAACATTCCTTAGAGATTCTGGTCCATGTTGATAGCATCACACAGTTGCTGCAGATTTGTCGGCTGCACATTCACGCTGCCAGTCTCCCGTTCTACCACATCCCAAAAGTTTACACAAAATTCCGACCCTACCATCCGTATGTCGCAGCAGAAATCAGGCTACGTTTTTCCAGTCTCGAACCGTCCAGTTTTGGCGAACCTGTGCCCACTGTAGCCACGGTGAAAGGAGTGGTCGTCTGCTGTTGTAGTCCATCCACTTCAACGTTCCACAAGCTGTGTGTTCAAATATGATGTTCTATATATCACTGTTTTAATGATTGGTTATTTGAGTTACTGTCGTCTTCAAGTCAGCTTGAACCAGTCTCTTGTCACCTCTCTCATTAATAAGGTGTTTTCGCCCACACAAATGCTGCTCACTGCATCTTTTGTTTCTCACACCGTTCTATGTAAACTCAAGACACTATTGTACATGAAAATCCCAGGAGATCAGAAGTCTGAGATAATCAAATCATCAGGTCTTTATGTTAATTTTTACATTAACATAAATTAAAAAAATATATCTTTAAACGTATAAGAGAAAATTTTAGAAAGGACTTAATTTTAAATGAGTTCTTGCTAATTGACCAGTTTTACCTATTAGGCACGAATATATATAGTACATATATATATATATATATATATATATATATATATATATATAGTATTATATATATATATAATATATAAGTCGTAATGAATAACGGTAAATTAATAAACAGGAAGAGGGGGGATGGGTGTTTAAACCGTGGTCCAGGAATTGCCAGGTCCAGTGTTTTACTGTTGAGTTACAGAGCTAATGGGAGAGTTGCAGTGAGAGCACCATTGTGTCATGTCTGCGACAGAGAGCACCATTGTGTCATGTCTGCGACAGAGAGCACCATTGTGTCATGTCTGCGACAGAGTGCACCATTGTGTCATGTCTGCGACAGAGTGCACTATTGTGTCATGTCTGCGACAGAGTGCACTATTGTGTCATGTCTGCGACAGAGTGCACTATTGTGTCATGTCTGCGACAGAGTGCACTATCTGTGACCCAACTGTACTTTCCCACAACTGCAGCAGCCTTCACAGTCATTTACAGTTGTTCATTACGACTTGCATCGAGTTTATAGACTATAGGTTCGAGGAGGGTGAGGATAGATTTACTGTGAAGGCTGCTGAAGCTGTGGGAAAGTACAGTTGGGCCACAGATAGTGGCCTCTGATGCAGACATGACACTAATTCTGTCTGTGGACCTGGCAATCCCTGGACTACGGTTCAGTACTCCCGCCCATCTTTCTCTCTATTCCTTTATGTAAGGTTTATCAAGAACACTAAGAGTGTATGTACAGTAGCACTCTTATTTCCCCTCCCCTTCCCTTAATAGAGCAGCTTGTCTTTGCACCCTACATAACGACTGTGTGATAAGCTCAACCCTGAGTGACGCGCACCCACTATCAAATTTTCATTACGCTTCTACTTCATTAATCTTGCAAGTCAACACTTACACCTGTAGTATACCTAATGATAATTCCGGGAATCATCGGTTCCCCACTACAAGACTCAGACCGGGCTGACAGCCCGATCAGCCCCATCTCGGCACCACAGCCAGGCTGATCCGTGATTTGTAGAATGAATCTGTCACGTTCTCTTTCGGTCACACACACACACACACACACACACACATACACACACACTTTGTATAGTGCTATTCCCTCACACTGCAGCCCGTCTTCGACCTGTGTTAGTTACCATTTTGTCCTAGGCACATGTCGATTAGACACTAGGCCTGTTGTATGTGTGTGTGTGTAAGGAAACACTTCAAATGTTTCCGCCCCGCCGGGAATCGAACCGGCCCTCCGTGCGTGAAGCGAGCTTTAGCCACCAGGCCACCAGGTGTGCGTGTGTACACATCTAATTGTTGTTGCAGGGGTCGATTCACGGCTCCTGGCCCCACCTCTTCACTGGTCGCTACTAGGTCCACTCTCTCCCTGCTCCATGAGCTTTATCATACCTCTTAAAGCTATGTATTGATCCTGCCTCCACTACATCACTCTCCAGACTATTCCACTTCCTGACAACTCTGTGACTGAAGAAATACTTCTAACATCCCTATGACTCATTTGAGTCTTCAACTTCGAGTTGTGACCCCTTGTTCCTGTGTCCCATCTCTGGAACATCCTGTCTGTCCACCTTGTCAATTCCCCGCAGTATTTTGTAAGTCGTTATCATGTCTTCCTAACCCTCCTGTCCTCTAGTGTCGTCAGGCCGATTTCTTTAACCTTTTTTAGTAGGACAATTCCCTTAGCTCTAGGACTAGTCTTGTTGCAAACCTTTGCACTTTCTCTAATTTCTTGACGTGCTTGACCAGGTGTGGGTTCCCAAAATGGTGCTGCATACTCCAGTATGGGCCTGACGTATATGGTGTACAGAGTCTTGAACGATTCCTTAGTGAGGTATTGGAACGCTATTCTTAGGTTTGCCAGCGCCCGTATGCTGCAGCAGTTATCTGATTGATGTGTCTCAGGAGATGTGCTCGGTATTATACTCACCCCAAAATGTTTTCCTTAGTGAGGTTTGCAGTCTTTGGCCACCTAGACTATACTCTGTCTGCGGTCTTCTTTGTCCTTCCCCGATCTTCATGACTTTACATTTGGCAGGGTTAAATTCAAGGAGCCAGTTACTGGACCAGGCTTGTAGCCTGTCCAGTAACTTTGTAGTCCTGCCTGATCCTCGACTGATTTAATTCTTCTCATTAACTTCATATCATCTGCAAACAGTGACACTTCTGAGTCTATCCCTTCCGTTATGTCATTCACATATACCAAAAACAGTACAGGTCCTAGGACTGACCCTTGTGGAACCCCACTCGTCACAGGTGCCCACTCTGACACCTCGTCACGTACCATGACTCGTTGTTGCCTCCCTGTCAGATATTCTCTGATCCATTGCAGTGCCTTTCCTGTTACGTGTGCCTGATCCTCTAGCTTTTGCATTAACCTCTTGTGAGGAACTGTGTCGAACGCCTTCTTGCAGTCCAAGAACATGCAGTCTATCCAATCCTCTCTCTCGTGTCTTACTTCTGTTACCTTGTCATAAAACTCCAGTAGGTTTGTGACACAGGATTTTCCTTCCCTGAAACCGTGCTGGTTGTCGTTTATAAGCTTGTGTTTTTCTAGGTGCTCCACCACTCTCCTCCTGATGATCTTCTCCATGACTTTGCATACTATACACGTCAGTGACACAGGTCTGTAGTTTAATGCCTCGTGTCTGTCTCGTTTCTTAAAAATTGGGACTACATTTGCCATCTTCCACGCCTCAGGTAGTTGTCCAGTTTCAATGGATGTGTTGAAGATTTTTGTTATACCTTATACCTTTGATATACCTTTGAAGAGTTTCGAGAGTATCTACTCTCTGAGCCCGGCCATGGGCCAGGCTCGTCTGGTGCTTGCCTGGTCAACCAGGCTGTTGCTGCTGGAGGCCCGCTGCCCCACATATCCATCACAGCCTGGTTGATCTGGCACCTGGTGAAGATATTTGTCCAGTTTCCTCTTGAAGGCTTCTACACTGGTTCCAGCCGTGTTTCGGATATCTTCTGGTAAGATGTTGAATAGTCTGGGACCCCGGATGTTAATACAGTGCTCCCGTATTGTCCCCACCGCACCCCTGCTCCTCACTGGGTTTATTTTACTTTCTCCCATATCTCTACTCCAGTATGTTGTTATGGCAGTGTGCAGATTTGGGACCAGGCCCTCAAGTACTTTCCATGTATATATTATCATGTATCTCTCTCTCCTCCGCTCCAATGAGTACATGTTCAAGACTTGAAGGCGTTCCCAATAATTTAGATGTTTCAATGGCTCAATGTGAGCCGTAAACGATCTCTGGATTTGTTCCAGCTCTGCTATTTCTCCTGCCCTGAACGGGGCCGTCAGCACTGAGCAGTATTCTAAGTGAGGGAGCACTAGCGATTTGTTAGTGGCACACACATCATCTCTGCTCTCTCTCTAAGGACCCAGGGAGAAATGTTGTCAGGTCCCACCGCTTTTGAGGTATCGAGTTCACATAGCAGCTTCTTCACCTCCTCCTCGGTTGTGTGTATTTCATCCAGCACTTGTTGGTATACCTCCCTATTCTGAATTCCTGGAGTCCTTCCTGTCTCCTCTGTAAATACTTCTTTAAATCTCATGTTGAGCTCCTCACATACCTCTTGGTCGTTTCTTGTGAACTCCCCACCTTCCTTCCTCAGCCTGATTACCTGGTCCTTGACTGTTGTTTTCCTCCTGATGTGGCTATACAACAGTTTCGGGTCAGACTTGACTTTTGATGCTATATCATTTTCATTTTGTCCTGAGCCTCCCTTCTTACCTGTGCATATTCGTTTCTGGCTCTTCGGCTAATATCTCTATTTTCCTGGGTCCTTTGTAGTTTTTGCCTCCCTACACCTCTGGGTGAACCAAGGACTCGTTCTGGTCTTCCCATTACTTCTGTTTCCCTTGGGGACAAGCCACTCCTCTGCCTCTTTGCATTTGGTTGTCACATATTCCATCATTTCTTTTACTGGTTTTCCTGCCAATTCTCTCTCCCACTGAACGTCTTGTAGGAAGATCCTCATGCCTGTGTAGTCCCCCCTTTGTAGTTTCGTTTCTCCTTCCTATTCCTGCTCCTCTCCATGGCTCAACTATATAATCAAATGCAGAACCAAATAATCACTAGCTCCAAGGGGCCTTTCATACATGATATCCTCGATGTCCGAACTACTCAAGGTGAATACTAGGTCCAGTCTTGCTGGATCATCCCCACCTCTCTCTCTGGTAGTGTCTCTAACATGTTGATGCATGAGGTTTTCCAGTACCACATCCATCATCTTGGCTCTCCATGATTCAGGACTCCCGTGGGGCTCCAGGTTTTCCCAATCAATCTCCTTGTGATTGAAATCACCCATAACTAGTAACTTTGCTCTGTCTGTGTGTGTGTATGTATTCACCTAGTTGTGGTTGCAGGGGTCGATTCATAGCTCCTGGCCCCGCCTCTTCACTGGCCGCTACTGGGTCACTCTCCCTGTGCCATGAGCTTTATCATACCTCTTCTTAAAGTTATGTATGTGTGAGGGAAAAGTCCATAGATAGGAGTGATGAAAGTGTGAAGGTATGTAGAGTGATGGTTGAATAGTAGTTTGCTTGTTAAGGTGGGGTGAGGGTCTCGCTGCTGCTATACCCCCCCTCCTTTTTACCCGGTGAGAGGTGTAATGCTGGGCTCCGGCCACCGGTTGAAATCACTTGACTAACCACGCTCGATCTCACTGTAAGTACTTCACGGCTGCTCGTATCTTCATTATTTTATGTTCAAGAGCTTCACTCTTAATTATTTTGGCTGTTTCACTCATGTTTAACAACAATCACTCTGCTATGTCCTGCCTTGGTTTTGATAGTTATGTATTACAGTTTCACCATTTCTTTTAAAGGCCTTATGCCTACTATGTAAATTAATGCTAGAGTGGTGAGTAATTATTGTGGTTTCATTCACAGTCCTCTGTGTCCGCTCGGATCATCGGATTCAAGGCTGAGTGGGTGGGCGGCATACTCACCAATTGAAACAGAGTAACTCCATCAATCTGCACTACACCAATAGTACCTCAGTACACACTAGAAACATCAGGCAACTGGACGTCACTAGGGACAACTTTCAGCTGAGTCCCTGACATCATTTGTGACATTGTGAAAGTTTGGAAAACTGTTGGATTTGTGGAAAACATCGAGGCAACAACAACAATACCACCACCACCACCACGGAGTCATCACAGGGATTCATTGCTTCAGTGTCAAGATCACAGCTGTAAATATCTAGCTTTGAATCATATATATTTTTTGTTTTCATTTTTCTTAATATAGGATTATTATAATCATATTTACGTATTTATTATTTAAATTTCATTCTATTAAAATAAAGTGTTTATTTTTCTTGTTATTAGTCTTTTTCTATTATACTTTTTCCTGAGAAGATTGGCGACAACCTTCACAGTATGGTTCCTGCCTCCACTACATCACTTCCTAAACTATTCCACTTCCCGACCACTCTGTGACTGAAGAAATACTTCCTAACATCTGTGATTCATCTGAGTCTTCAACTTCCAACTGTGTCCTCTGTTGCTGTGTCCCATCTCTGGAACATTCTGTCTCTGTCCACTTTGTCAATTCCTCTCAGTATCTTATATGTTGTTATCATGTTACTATCTCTCCTGTCTCCAAATGTCGTCAGGTCGATTTCCGCCTCTCCTCATGGAGAGACAACCAGGACTAGTCTTGTTGCAAACGCTTTGCACTTTCTCCGAGCTTCTTCGTGCTTGGCCTTAGGTGTGGGTTTCGAAGCTGGAATTGCTGCATACTCCAGTATGGGCCTAACGTACACAGTGTACAGGGTCATTTGATTCTTTATTAAGATTTCAGGATGTATTCTTAGGTTTTGCTAGGCGCCCATATGCTGCAGCGGTTATTTGGTTGATGTGCGCCTCAGGAGATGTACCTGGTGTTATACTCACACAGTCTTTTGCCCAGTTGGTTTGCAGTCTCTGGCCCCTAAAAGCTGTACTCTTCTTGCGGTCTTCTTTGCCCTTCCCCAATCTTCATGACTTTGCATGGTGAGGTTGAACTCCAGGAGCCAATTGCTGGACCAGGCTTGCAACCTGGTAGCTGTGCCTCACCTAATTGTGGTTGCAGGGGTCAAAGGGTGTGTGTATGTGTGTGTCTGTCTGTGTGTGTGTGTGTCTTCTCCGTCTGTGTGTGTGTCTCTGTCTGTGTGTGTGTGTCTGTGTGTCTCTGTCTGTGTGTGTCTGTCTGTGTGTGTGTCTGTCTGTGTGTGTCTGTGTGTGTGTGTCTGTGTGTGTGTGTGTGTCTGTCTGTGTCCATATGTCTGTGGCTATTGTGTGTCTGTCTGTGTCGTCTGTGTGTGTGTCTGTGTCTGCTCTGTGTGTCTGTGTGTCTGTCTGTGTCCTGTCTGTGTGTGTGTGTGTCTGTCTGTGTGTGTGTGTGTGTGTGTGTGTGTGTCTGTCTGTGTGTGTGTGTGTGTGTCTGTGTGTGTGTGTGTGTGTGTGTGTGTGTGTGTCTATCTGTGTGTCTGTCTGTGTGGCTGTGTGTCTGTCTGTGTGTGTGTCTGTCTGTGTGTGTGTCTATATGTGTGTGTCATGTGTGTGTCTGTCTGTGTGTGTGTCTGTCTGTGTGTGTGTCTGTCTGTGTGTGTGTCTGTCTGTGTGTGTGTCTGTCTCTGTGTGTGTGTCTGTCTGTGTGTGTGTGTCTGTGTGTGTCTGTCTGTGTGTGTGTCTGTCTGTGTGTGTGTCTGTCTGTGTGTGTGTGTCTGTCTGTGTGTCTGTGTGTGTGTCTGTGTGTATGTGTGTCTGTCTGTCTGTGTGTATGTGTGTGTCATCTGTCTGTGTCTGTGTGTGTGTCTGTCTGTGTGTGTGTCTGTGTGTGTGTCTGTCTGTGTGTGTGTCTGTCTGTGTGTGTATATTATCTGTCTGTGTGTCTGTCTGTGTGTGTGTGTGGTGATGTGGTGTCTACTGTGATAATGTCTATGTATATTGTTATTTTAGTATTATGTTTTTGTATATGTCTCCTGTTCTTGAACATATAACTCTGTCTCTGTGACAAGCTGTTTATGTCATGATGGAAACTACGATATGTGTAGTCTGGTGTCTCTGTATCTGTGTCCGTGTCTCTCCGTCTGTCCGTATCCTCTCCGTCTGTCCGTGTCTCTCGGATCTGTCCGTGTCTCTCCGTCTGTCCGTGTCTCTCCGTCTGTCCGTGTCTCTCCGTCTGTCGTGTCTCTCCGTCTGTCCGTGTCTCTCCGTCTGTCCGTGTCTCTCCGTCTGTCCGTGTCTCTCCGTCTGTCCATTGTCTCTCCGTCTGTCCGTGTCTCTCCGTCTGTCCGTGTCTCCGTCTGTCCGTGTCTCTCCGTCTGTCCGTGTCTCCCCGTCTGTCCATGCATCTCCATCTGTCCATTGTCTCGTGTCTCTCCGTCTGTCCGTGTCTCTCCGTCGGCCGTGTCTCTCCCGTCTGTCCGTGTCTCTCCGTCTGAGCTCCGTGTCTCTCCGTCCTTAAGTGTCTCTCCGTCTGTCCGTGTCTCTCCGTCTGCCGTGTCTCTCAATCTGTCAAGTATCTCCGTCTGTCAGTGATGTCTCTCCGTCTGTCCGTGTCTCTCCGTCTGTGTGTGTCTCCGTCTGTGTGTGTCTCTCCGTCTGTGTGTGTCTCTCCAGGTATGTGTGTGTCTCTCCGTCTGTGTGTCTCCGTCTGTGTGTGTCTCTCCGTCTGTGTGGCATTGTCTCTTCCGTCTGTGTGTCTCTCCGTCTGTGTGTGTCTCTCCGTCTGTGTGTCTCTCTCCGTCTGTGTGTGTCTCTCCGTCTTTGTGTGTCTCACTCCGTCTGTGTGTCTGTCTTATCTTCGTCCTCCTGAGTAATAATAATACTGAAGTGAGTGTGTGTTTGATGCTGTTGGGCGGGAACAAAGTTGGTTATGGCGTGAAGGTCGAGAGGCGGGACCGGACAGATAAGTATTAAGTACACCAACGAGACGGACTTTGTGAACCAGTACAAACATTAACTCATATTTCCCTCACTATTACATTCTTACTGAATCATGAGCCGAGATGGTAAGCTGTGAGTGGTTTTGTGTTGGAGGCACTACAAGGTGAACTGCTGCCAGGTTCACCAGTGTTATGGCTGATGCTGCGACGGTAGCACTATACTGGTGTGGTTGCCCCAGCCAAAGGGGCCAACGCAAACACCCGTGTCAGGTTATTTCCTTTATAAATGCAATAACAACAACTTTCATACTAACGCCCAACACAAGTTTGTTTCATGAATTAATTACTCACCTCTTATTGCCTTTGCATTAACTCATTTCAATAAATCAAACTCTCCATTGACTTTAATTACAATCGGCCTATATAATAACATATCAGTCATTTATTTTAATACCATTTTGTGAATAATAAACGAGTGAACGAAGCTGCAGCTGCCAATTACACACACACACTTGTCATAAAGGAATTATATTATCACACTGCTGATGTAACACATGTTAATAAAAACTGTTACTGAGTTTACTTTCACATTTGGAACGAACAGTTCCAGCTCATTGTGACGCTTGTCAACAAGGAAATTAAAACATAAATCACATGGTTAAATTCATACCATTATTAAGCTTCATGCTCCAACCTTACTACATGGACGTTGTGTCTTCCCTTGAGTTTGGTGCTTCCTCGTCAACGTAAGAATAGTTTTTGTTACATCTTTCATTAAACTGCATTAGGCAGTGCTTCTTTGAATTGTCTTTATTTGAACAGTCACTTGTGTGTTGTGGGTGATGTTC
>WNWK01051403.1:0-12496 GCA_009830355.1 Cherax destructor
ATTTCACAAACTTTCCTTTATGATATTGATCTCATTGTAAACATATTTGTGCAGAATGTCTTTATTCAGGTGCATATTACAATTGCTGTTTCAAAAGATCCCTTAACGGGTGAACAGAAGTGTTCTTCTGTATAACCCCTGTGGTTTAGCGCTTCTATTTGATTATAATAATAATAATAATAATAATAAGTTTATAACCGTCAAATGTTTTCGTACTGTTGAAACTACTGAAGCAGCGTTGATGTAGAATAATAGTATCTGAGATTTATTACGTATATTCGTTAGTAAACATCGCTCTTCGTAAGTCTAGCTTTATGTCACACTTTGCCTCTAATACACTTCAACAACTGCCAGACACTGTGTTAGAATTGTAAAATATTTTTAAAGCAATATGAACAGTAGATGTTTGTGTATTGTCTGCTGAGTTTACCAAGTGATGTGAAAGACAGAGTTTAAGTAATGAACAACATAAGAACATAAACAAAGGAGATATTAATAAAATACTGAGGATATCGAACCAAGTAAGAACGAGAAATAACGGATTTAAATTGGATAAATTTAGATTTAGAAAGGACATAGGCAAGTACTGGTTTTCGAACAGAGTTGTAGATGCGTGGAACAATCTTCCGAGTAGGGTGATAGAGGCTAGGACCTTGGGTGGCTTTAAAAAGAGATTGGACAAATATATGAGTGGGAGGGGCTGGGTTTGATTAGTGTCGTGAGTACAGGAGTAAATTCTTAGGTAGTGGTGGTTTTGATAAGGACCTGCCTTGTATGGGCCAGTAGGCCTTCTGCAGTGTTCCTCCATTCTTATGTTCTTATGTTCTTATAAGAACATAAGAAAGGAGGAACACTGCAGCAGGCCTGTTGGCCCATTCTAGGCAGGTCCTTCACATTCCATCCCACTAACAGAATATTTGTTCAACCTAATTTTCAATGCTACCCAAGAAATAAGCTTTGATAATTTTATTTACTCATGTGCAATTCCCACTCAAATCCAACCCCTTTCACTCACTAAGTCTAAGTGTTCTCTAAGGGAAGGAGATGTATGGATCAACATAACTAAGCACAAGGTGAACAAAAAAGAAGCGAATTCTTGCAAAATAATATATTTTTGTTGTAAATTTTGCAAAGGTACAGTACAGCAACATATAAGTGCAAGAAACATTAGTATAGGAGACAAACATTGACTCGAATTTGCCAGGTTGAAGGATAAACTGATAACATCTTTTTTTGCCAGACCGAGACTACCATTATAGTCAGTAATTAATTTTTACAGAGGCCCAGAAGAAGATAAATTATGTAATATCACAGTCACTAGCGAAATGATTATGAAACAGCTGGACCGACTGAAACAAAATAAATCGCCGGGTCCTGATGAGCTTTTTGCAAGGGTTCTTAAGGAATGCAAAATGGAACTCTGTGAACCAATATCTAACATTTTTAATTTATCTCTTCAAACAGGTGTAGTGTCTGATATGTGGAAGATGGCTAATGTAATTCCTATTTTTAAAGCAGGGGACAAGTCACTACCGTCAAACTACCGCCCAATAAGCCTGACCTCAATTGTAGGCAAATTACTAGAGTCAATTATAGCTGATATTATTAGAAGCCATCTAGATAACCATAATTTGATTAATGATACCCAGCATGGATTCACGAGGGGCCGTTCCTGCCTATCTAATTTATTAACCTTCTTCAGTAAAGCTTTTGAGAAAAATAAACACATAAGCAGTATAATGTGATCCTTTATTGACAACGTTTCGCCCACGCAGTGGGCTTTATCGAGTCACTGCCTATCGGGAGCACTGCCTATTCCCGAGGATATGGGCCTCAATGGGATACCTGGTTTGTGAGTTTTTGGCAGACCGTACATTCTGGCAGGTCTGGGGTTGCTGGGAATGGTGTGTAGAAGTTTCTCGGGAATAGGCAGTGCTCCCCACCAAATCTCAGGAATTCTCGCTAAACACCTCTCCAAACTTTTGGGCACCATCAGTCCAGCACATCTCAAACACTCTGGTGACCTTCTCAATCGCATTCGCAACATCAACATCAGAAACAAGAAACTCTCCAGCCTTGATGTAACATCCCTATTCACCAAAGTACCTACTACACAAGCTATCGATCTCTTGCGCAGGAAAATTGACGACTCGCTTGATCTTCCTCTTCCAGCCAGCGATTTCATCGACCTTGTTGAACTATGTGTGGGCTTTACATGTTTCTCTTTCGAAAACCAACTCTTTCAGCAAACTTTTGGACTACCCATGGGATCGCCACTTAGTGCCGTCCTTGCGAACCTATATATGGAACATTTGGAAGCCGAGCGATTTTCCACTATTATTCCCTCTTCTGTCACCTGGCTTCGTTATGTTGACGACATTCTCATCATAACTCCCAGACGCTTCAACGTTCAAGCTTCCAACACGAACTCAACCAGGTTGAGCCATCAATCCAGTTTACACTAGAAGAAGAAGTCGACAACACTCTTCCTTTCCTTGATGTTCTTCTCTGCAAAGCTGACCATGAACTTCGTTTTAAAGTCTATCGAAAACCTACCAATCAACACGATCTTCTCCACTTCTACTCTCACCACGACACCAAAATTAAACGTGGTGTAATTATAGGCTTTTCCTGCGCGCACTCAGAATCTGCATCAGTGAGTTCCTTGAAGAAGAATGCTCCCTCATTGAACAAGTTTTTACAAACTTCACTATCCTCGTCACTTCATTAGAGACTGCAGACGACGGGCATTAAACATCTTCAACACACCCAGAGAAGACACTGCTGAGAAGAGTTACATAGTCCTTCCCACCAACTCCATTTCCAAACAAGTTTCCAACATTTTTCTAAGACCTCATTCCGAGTATCCACCTCCACATCCACCACCATTAAGGACATTACCAGTAACAGACAGGAAAAGCTTCAATCCACGGCAGGGTATACACAATCCCTTGTAATGGCTGCAGCAAATTATACGTTGGCGAAACATCCAGAGACCTACAAACACGCATTTCAGAACACCAGTACGCAGGCAGATCTGACGACTCAAGAAATGCCTGTGTTCAACACCGAAATTTACACAACCATTTAATCAACTACAGAAACGCAAGACTCATCGCCAGAGAAGACAACACGCAATACCGAAGAATCCTAGAATCATCACTCATCTGTATATCCAACAACTTCAACCAGAACAACGGCTTCTACAACATAGCTGAACCTATTGCCAAGAAACTTCTTCAACGCTATCCCACCTAGAACTCAAGAATAGTACACTGCAGGTCCTTTAAGTCACACTATGTTTTTAACTATCACACTACTTTTAAGACTCACATGCAGCTTTCTCCACCTGACCCAGCATTCTCCACCTGACTGTACCCTATATATATCTCCATGTTGCTCATTTTCCAGGTAGATCTGTCTGTGACTCGATAAAGCCCACTGCGTGGGCGAAACGTTGTCAATAAAGGATCACATTATACTGCTTATGTGTTTATTTTTCCATTGTGTCGGTATTTTATACCATTTATTTCCAAAGCTTTTGAGGCTGTTGATCACGATAAAGAATTCGATATTGTTTATTTAGACTTTAGTAAGGCTTTTGATAGAGTACCGCACCAGAGACTGTTAAAGAAAGTGGCAGCTCATGGCATTGGGGGAAAAGTGCTGTCATGGATCGAGTCATGGCTCACCAATAGGAAGCAGAGAGTGTGCATAAATGGGGTTAAATCCGAATGGGGACTTGTAACAAGTGGTGTTCCACAGGGATCAGTCTTAGGCCCATTGTTATTTATAATATATATCAATGACCTTGATGAGGGAATTACTAGTGATATGAGCAAATTCGCCGACGACACGAAGATAGGTAGGATAATTGATTCAAACATAGATGTCATAGAACTTCAGGAAGATTTAGACAAACTTAATTCGTGGTCAGAAAAGTGGCAGATGCAGTTCAATGTAGATAAATGCAAGGTTCTGAAGCTCGGGAGTGTCCATAACCCAAGCACTTATAAGTTAAATAACGTAGAACTTAGCCATACAGATTGCGAGAAGGACTTGGGGGTGATGGTAAGCAGCAACCTTAAACCAAGACAGCAATGCCTAAGCGTACGTAATAAGGCAAATAGATTACTGGGATTTATATCAAGAAGTGTTAGCAACAGAAGTCCAGAGGTTATATTACAGCTTTATACATCATTAGTAAGGCCTCACCTAGATTACGCAGCTCAGTTCTGGTCTCCATATTACAGAATGGACATAAATTCGTTAGAAAACATTCAGCGTAGAATGACTAAATTAATACATAGCATTAGAAATCTTCCTTACGAAGAAAGATTGAAGACCCTAAAATTACATTCACTTGTAAGACGTAGAATGAGGGGAGACATGATCGAGGTATACAAGTGGAAAATGGGTATTAACAAAGGGGATATAAATAAGGTCTTGAGGATATCTCTCCAAGAGAGAACACGCAATAATGGATTCAAGTTAGATAAGTTTAGATTTAGAAAGGATATAGGAAAGTATTGGTTTGGAAATAGGGTAGTTGATGAGTGGAACAGTCTGCCTAGTAGGGTTATTGAAGCTAGGACCTTGGGTAGTTTCAAATTTAGGTTGGATAAATTCATGAGTGAGAGGGGTTGGATTTGAGTGGGACTCGCGCATGAGTGGGTAAAATTGTCAAAGCTTATTTCTTGGGTAGCATTGGAAATTGGGTTGAGCAAATATTCTGTTAGTGGGACGGATTGTGAAGGACCTGCCTAGTATGGGCCAACAGGCCTGCTGCAGTGTTCCTCCTTTCTTATGTTCTTATGTTCTTATGTTAACTCTATTCCTGGAGAGATATTTGTGTGTTATGTATTGTGATATTTGTATTAAAATCATACAGAGGAGTGGGATATGGATTCTAAGAATTGTTAAGTGAATGTTTTTGGAATTTTGAGTCTATATAATTGTTGTGGGAGACATGAAGGCCAATATGGGAGAAACTATTGTGAAAGATGTCATGGGAAAATACAGCAACATAAAAGCAAATAAAAAGAGCACCGAAAACCACAAGTACAGTAAGACAGAAGAACAATACAATGACACAAAACAAAGATATTTAGTCAGGCAAGAACAGTACAGTAACATACAAAAAAGTACAGTAACAGACAAGAATAGTACCGGAATATAATGAAACAATAAGAACATAAGAACATAAGAAAGGAGGAACACTGCAGCAGGCCTGTTGGCCCATACTAGGCAGGTCCTTCACAATCCGTCCCACTAACAGAATATTTGCTCAACCCAATTTTCAATGCTACCCAAGAAATAAGCTTTGACAATTCTACCCACTCATGCGCGAGTCCCACTCAAATCCAACCCCTCTCACTCATAAGAACATAAGAATGGAAGAACACTGCAGAAGGCCTACTGGCCCATACAAGGCAGGTCCTTATCAAAACCACCACTACCTAAGAATTTATTCCCGTACTCACGACACAAATCAAACCCAGCCCCTCATACTCATATATTTGTCCAATCTCTTTTTAAAGCCACCCAAGGTCCTAGCCTCTATCACAGTACTCGGAAGATTGTTCCACGCATCTACAACTCTGTTCGAAAACCAGTACTTGCCTATGTCCTTTCTAAATCTAAATTTATCCAATTTAAATCCGTTATTTCTGGTTCTTACTTGGTTCGATATCCTCAGTATTTTATTAATATCTCCTTTGTTTATGCCCATCATCCACTTGTACACCTCGATGATATCTCCCCTCATTCTACGTCTCTCCAGAGAGTGGAGATTCAACGCTCTAAGTCTATCTTCATACGGGAGATTTCTTATACTGTAAATCATTTTAGTCATTCTTCTTTGTATGTTCTCCAATGAATCTATATCCATCCTAAAGTAAGGAGACCAAAACTGAGCTGCATAATCCAAATGAGGTCTCACTAGTGATGTATAGAGCTGTAAAATAACTTTTGGACTTCTGTTGCTTATACTTCTTGAAATAAATCCTAGTAATCTGTTAGCCTTATTGCGCACACTTAGGCACTGTTGTCTTGGCTTTAGATTCCTGCTTACCATGACTCCCAAGTCTTTTTCACATTCTGTATGATCAAGCTCTACTTCACCTAGTTTATAAATTCGAGGGATATTTTCATTACCAAGGACTAGTACCTTACACTTGTCCACATTGAACTTCATCTGCCACTTTTGAGACCAAGACATTAATTTGTCCAAATCCTCCTGGAGTTCACTTGTATCCTCCTCAGAATGAATCATACGGCCTATTTTGTATCATCAGCAAATTTACTCATGTCACTTGCAATTCCTTCATCAAGGTCATTTATGTAAATTATGAACAACAATGGGCCTAAAACTGATCCTTGTGGAACGCCACTAGTGACTAATCCCCATTCAGATTTGACCCCATTAATGGAAACTCTCTGCTTTCTATTGGTAAGCCGAATAAGGTGGATAGTGGAAAGCTAGTGACACTAGATGACAAGGACAGTAATAGGTATAGTGGAAAAACAGAGATGAGCAGGAAGGGTAAAGAGAAAGGAGGGTCTCTAAATATATATTACACCAATAGTCGTAGTGTAGGAATAAGATGGACGAGTTGAGATTAGTTGCAAGTACGGGTAATATTGATGTTTTTGCAATAACTGAGACATGGTTTAATATGAAAATCGGGACTTGCCTGCTGAATGTCACATTCAGGGTTTTAAATTGTTCCAAGTAGACAGAAGTATCGGAAAGGGTGGGGTGGCACTCTATGTCCGTGATCATTTAAATTGTTGCATAAAAACGGGTATAAAGTCTGAATTAACACATACAGAGTCTGTCTGGATAGAATTTTCAGAGGGTGTGAAAAATTGATTTTAGGCGTGATTTACCGTCCTCCAAACTTAGATAGGGAACAAGGAGACTACTTTGGGAGGAAATTGTTAAGGCCACAAGACACGATAACGTAGTAATTCTAGGGGACTTTAACTTTAGTCAGATTGATTGGAATTTCATGACAGGAATTTAGAATCTAACGACTTTTAGAAGTAGTTCAGGATTGCTTTTGAAGCAGTTTGTAACAGAACCTACAAGGAAATAACCTACTTGACTTGGTTCTGGCAAGCAAGAAACCCTTGTTAATAATTTAGAAATTACAGAGGAACTCGGCTCAAGCGACCACAAGTCAATTACCTTTAGCATTGAATGGATGTATGATAGTAGGGATAATTCAGTAATGGTCCCAGATTTTCGCTTAGCAGATTATAATGGACTTAGAGAACACTTATCAACTGTGGACTGGGGTGAAGAAGAGAGGTATCAATATGACAGTTTTCTTAACACTATACAGGCTGCCCAAAGAACATTTATCCCGTATAAAGAAATTAGATCAAGTAGAAATGACCCAAAATGGATGAATAATAGGCTCAAATATCTTTTAGGGCAGAAGAAAGGAATTTATAGGCGCATAAAAGAGGTGAGGGTCATCTTATAAATCAGTATACTGACATTAAGAGGGACGTTAAAAGGGAATAAGAAAAGCTAAACGGGACTATGAAATTAAAGTTGCTAGGGATTCAAAAACTAACCCAAAAGTTTTTCCAGGTTTATAGAACAAAAGTTAGGGATAAGATAGGTCCCCTTAAAAATAACTTTGGGCATCTTACTGACAAAAAGAATGATATGTGCTCTATTTTTAATAATTATTTTCTCTCGGTTTTCACACAGGAAGACATTAATAATATCCCAGTAATTAATTTTTACAGAGGCCCAGAAGAAGATAAATTATGTAATATCACAGTCACTAGCGAAATGGTTATGAAACAGCTGGACCGACTGAAACAAAATAAATCGCCGGGTCCTGATGAGCTTTTGCAAGGGTTCTTAAGGAATGCAAATGGAACTCTGTGAACCAATATCTAACATTTTTAATTTGTCTCTTCAAACAGGTGTAGTGTCTGATATGTGGAAGATGGCTAATGTAATTCCTATTTTTAAAGTAGGGGACAAGTCACTACCGTCAAATTACCGCCCAATAAGCCTGACCTCAATTGTAGGCAAATTACTAGAGTCATTTATAGCTGATATTATTAGAAGCCATCTAGATAACCATAATTTGATTAATGATACCCAGCATGGATTCACGAGGGCCGTTCCTGCCTATCTAATTTATTAACCTTCTTCAGTAAAGCTTTTGAAGCTGTTGATCACAATAAAGAATTCGATATTGTTTATTTAGACTTTAGTAAGGCTTTTGATAGAGTACCGCACCAGAGACTGTTAAAGAAAGTGGCAGCTCATGGCATTGGCGGAAAAGTGCTGTCATGGATCGAGTCATGGCTCACCAATAGGAAGCAGAGAGTGTGCATAAATGGGGTTAAATCCGAATGGGGACTTGTAACAAGTGGTGTTCCACAGGGATCAGTCTTAGGCCCATTGTTATTTATAATATATATCAATGACCTTGATGAGGGAATTACTAGTGATATGAGCAAATTCGCCGACGACACGAAGATAGGTAGGATAATTGATTCAAACATAGATGTCATAGAACTTCAGGAAGATTTAGACAAACTTAATTCGTGGTCAGAAAAGTGGCAGATGCAGTTCAATGTAGATAAATGCAAGGTTCTGAAGCTCGGGAGTGTCCATAACCCAAGCACTTATAAGTTAAATAACGTAGAACTTAGCCATACAGATTGCGAGAAGGACTTGGGGTGATGGTAAGCAGCAACCTTAAACCAAGACAGCAATGCCTAAGCGTACGTAATAAGGCAAATAGATTACTGGGATTTATATCAAGAAGTGTTACAACAGAAGTCAGAGGTTATATTACAGCTTTATCATCAAGTAAGGCCTTCACCTAGATTACGCAGCTCAGTTCTGGTCTCCATATTACAGAATGGACATAAATTCGTTAGAAAACATTCAGCTAGAATGACTAAATTAATACATAGCATTAGAAATCTTCCTTACGAAGAAAGATTGAAGACCCTAAAATTACATTCACTTTGTAAGCGTAGAATGAGGAGACATGATCGAGGTATACAAGTGGAAAATGGGTATTAACAAGGGATATAAATAAGGTCTTGAGGATATCTCTCCAGAGAGAACCCGCAATAATGGATTCGTTAGATAGTTTAGATTTGAAAGGATATAGGAAAGTATTGGTTTGGAAATAGGGTAGTTGATGAGTGGAACAGTCTGCCTAGTAGGGTTATTGAAGCTAGGACCTTGGGTAGTTTCAAATTTAGGTTGGATAAATTCATGAGTGAGAGGGTTGGATTGAGTGGGACTCGCCATGAGTAAATAGAATTATCAAAGCTTATTTCTTGGGTAGCATTGAAGATTGTGTTGAGCAAACATTCTGTTAGTGGGACGGATTGTGAAGGACCTGCCTAGTATGAACAGGCCTGTGCAGTGTTCCTCCTTTCTTATGTTCTTATGTAAGCCATGCCTCTATCCATGCTAGAACTTTACCTCCTATACCATGAGCTGCCACCTTTCTTAAGAGTCTCTTGTGAGGTACTCTATAAGAACATAAGAACATAAGAAAGGAGGAACACTGCAGCAGGCCTGTTGGCCTGCTGCAATCCGTCCCACTAACAGAATATTTGCTCAACCCAATTTTCAATGCTACCCAAGAAATAAGCTTTGAAATTCTACCCACTCATGCCGAGTCCCACTCAAATCCAACCCCTCTCACTCATGAATTTATCCAACCTAAATTTGAAACTACCCAAGGTCCTAGCTTCAATAACCCTACTAGGCAGACTGTTCCACTCATCAACCAATACTTTCCTATATCCTTTCTAAATCTAAACTTACTATTGAATCCATTATTGCGGGTTCTCTCTTGGAGAGATATCCTCAAGACCTTATTTATATCCCCTTTGTTAATACCCATTTTCCACTTGTATACCTTGATCATGTCTCCCCTCATTCTACGTCTTACAAGTGAATGTAATATTAGGGTCTTCAATCTTTCTTCGTAAGGAAGATTTCTAATGCTATGTATTAATTTAGTATTCTACGCTGAATGTTTTCTAACGAATTTATGTCCATTCTGTAATATGGAGACCAGAACTGAGCTGCGTAATCTAGGTGAGGCCTTACTAATGATGTATAAAGCTGAATATAACCTCTGGACTTAGAACATAAGAACATAAAATGGAGGAACACTGCAGAAGGCCTACTGGCCCATACAAGGCAGGTCCTTATCAAACCACCACTACCTAAAAATTTATTCCCGTACTCACGACACAAATCAAACCCAGCCCCTCCCACTCATATTTGTCCAATCTCTTTTAAAGCCACCCAAGGTCCTAGCCTCTATCACAGTACTCGGAAGATTGTTCCACGCATCTACAACTCTGTTCGAAACCAGTACTTGCCTATGTCCTTTCTAAATCTAAATTTATCCAATTTAAATCCGTTATTTCTCGTTCTTACTTGGTTCGATATCCTCAGTATTTTATTAATATCTCCTTTGTTTATGCCCATCATCCACTTGTACACCTCGATGATATCTCCCTCATTCTACGTCTCTCCAGAGAGTGGAGATTCAACGCTCTAAGTCTATCTTCATACGGGAGATTTCTTATACTGTAAATCATTTTAGTCATTCTTCTTTGTATGTTCTCCAATGAATCTATATCCATCCTGTAGTAAGGAGACCAAAACTGAGCTGCATAATCCAAATGAGGTCTCACTAGTGATGTATAGAGCTGTAAAATAACTTTTGGACTTCTGTTGCTTATACTTCTTGAAATAAATCCTAGTAATCTGTTAGCCTTATTGCACACTTAGGCACTGTTGTCTTGGTTTAGATTTCTGCTTACCATGACTCCCAAGTCTTTTTCACATTCTGTATGATCAAGCTCAACTTCACCTAGTTTATAAATTCGAGGGATATTTTCATTACCAAGACAAGCACCTTACACTTGTCCACATTGAACTTCATCTGCCACTTTTCAGACCAAAAACCGCACCAGGAAATGTTAAAAAAAAGTGGCAGCTCATGGCCCGGGGGAAAAATGCTGTCATGGGGTGAAATCGGCTCACCAATAGGGGAAAAGGTAAAAAAATGGGGTTCAATCCGAATGGGGACTTGGGAACGTGGTGTTCCACAGGGGTCAGCCCTTAAGGGCCCTTTTTATTTTTAATATATATCAATGACCTTGATGAGGGGGTTAAAGGTATGAAACAAATTCCCGGGCGAAAGAAGATAAAAAAGGAAAAATTATTAAACATAGATGTTTGAACTTCAGGAAGATTTAGACAAAATTAATTCGTGGTCAGAAAAGTGGCAGATGCAGTTCAATGTAGATAAATGCAAGGTTCTGAAGCTCGGAGTGTCCATAACCCAAGCTCTTATATTATAAATAACAATGGGCCTAAGACTGATCCCTGTGGAACACCATTGATGAAGCCACTGTGTGGCGAAACGTTTCCTCAATAAAGATACCCAAGTGTTGCATATGTGTCCAATTTACCAACTCGTCGGTTCTCTGAACCATTCATTCACACCTACTTCAGCTCCTTTGGTGCTCTTGTGTGAACCAGGTGTTTCAGCTCCTTCAGTACCCTATTTTATAGTGCCCCAATTATCAAAGCATATTCCATGGATGGAGTAGATGGGTTGGGTAGGAGTTTTTGTTTGTGAAATTGGTTTTGGGTTATAGGGGGGCCTACCTAGTGTGGACCAGTTGGCTTGCTGCATTGTTCCTTATTTCTGTGTTCTTGTATTAATATTGGTAGAATTACCCACAATATGTTAAGTAAAAGGACACATATGCAACTAATGAGACATTTTATTGTCTCATTGAACCTATATATATCCTGTGTGTCCATGCATTGTTTGTAACAGCTTGAAAAAGCTCCTGGAACGAAACGTTGCCACAATAAAATGTCTCATTAGTTGCATTTGTGTCCTTTTACAAAAATTCTGTGTTCTTGTGAGTGAGAGGGTTGGATTTGAAAGGACTTGCAAAGGAAATAAATGGTATAAAATACCGACACAATGGAAAAATAAACACATAAGCAGTATAATGTGATCCTTTATTGACAACGTTTCGCCCACGCAGTGCTTTATCTAATCACAGACAGATGTCTGGACTCGATAAGCCACTGCGTGGGAAACGGTAACAAAGGATCTTCTCTTTTGGACTTCACAATGGTGGGGGGGTTGTCAAGGGGCTTGGATGGGGATGGGTTGGACAAATATTTTTGGTGGGTTGGTTTTGACGTGGACCTGCCAAGTATGGGCCAGTAGGCCTGTTGCAGTGTTCCTCCTTTCTTATGTTCTTATGGTAAAACAAAAATCAGGTATTGTATGACTGTCCTGCAAAATCCGCATCCGCATCCGCCCGGATGTCAAGATGTGACATCCTTCCGCATCCGCATTTTTCTGTGAGCAGATATCCGCATCCGCATCCGTATTTTTCTGTAAGCAGATATCCCATCCCAAAATAAGTAATAAGACATCCGTTACACATT
>WNWK01051404.1:0-12496 GCA_009830355.1 Cherax destructor
GGGCGCACCGGGGGAAGTAAGTGATTTTTGGGGCATAGTAAGAACCTTGTGAGGAGATACAGGGATCATGGGCATCAAGATCACTTATTCCCCCCTCCATTTTTTTAGGTTTTATTTTGGGCCTTTTGAGGTTTGTGTCCGAGGGCCCTTTGGTGACCCAGTGGTTTTCCGGGGGGTACTAAATGGAGGGTAGTAGTTTTTTTGGGATTTTTTTCCCCCACCGCACTGTTTCCCCCTTGGTTTGTTGTGATGATTTACATTTTGACGGATTGAGGATGAGTCCTAAGGGCCTTCCCGTGTCTTCACCCGTTGTAGGTCCTCTAAAAGGGGACTCCCAGTATCTGCCGGGGAGTGCCACATCCAGGTACCAGATGTTGACCCCGCTGGGGGGGGGGCGGGAAAAGTTTTTTACTGCCAAACAGAAGAGATTTTGGATAAAAATTTTTAAATTCGGGATGCGGTTTTTATAAGGATTTTTTAAAATTTTTTTTGGGGAGATGGGATGTTGAGGGGGATGGGGGAAATTGTGGAGTTCCGGATTTCGGATGGGGAAAAAAATTTTGGGGATATTGTTTAAAAAAAAAATGGGAGGATATTTTTTTTAAAAAATGCGGAGGGGTTTTGGAAAAAAGGGTGGGTGAAATTAGATTTTTCCAAATGGGATATCCAAAAATCATAATATATATATATATATATATAAAAAATTATATATATATATATATATATATATATATATATATATATATATATATATTTTTTATGTTAAAATTTTTTCCCCTTTTTTAGGAAAAAATTTTTTTCATCGGCTTATTCAAAAAGGGAACCCCGGTTTCCCCAAATAGGTTTAGATCTGTAAAAAAAAGTATTGCTGTTTGGGGTTTCAAATGCTTTGATCAGAACGAAAGGGTTCTCCGTTGGGTCGCCGATTAATTCACCCCCAGATTTTTATTGATCCCCTCCAGGGTTTATGATTACAACAAACTATTTTGTGCGATAAGTAAAAACTTAATTTTTTTTTTTGGCCATTTTGATTTTTTTTAGATTTTTTTTTGGGAGCCCAGACTTTACGCAAAAAAATTTTTTTTTTTTTAAAAAACCCCGCAGAGATTTAATTTTTTCAAAAAAAAGGGAAGCCCGGGGAAAAAATAAAAAGGGGCCCCCTTTTGAGATAATGGCTTTTTTTAAATTTCAGAAAGTTTGGGTCCTCAACGAGTGGTTAAAAAATGGTCTCCCAAAATCAGAATATCTTAGTGGGATTATTTCGTTCCCTTTTCTGCCATTCAGGCCCCATGCTGTTTCCGCCTTTTGGTTTTTGGCCCCCTTGCTGCTTCCTCCCAAATTCATTTCCCCCTGCTGTTTTCCCGCCATTACTTTTTACCTCTGCTGTTTCCTGTCATTGCTATGTGACCCCCCCTTGCTGTTTCCTGCCATTGCTATGTGCCCCCCTTCCTTTTCCCCCCCCCCCATTACTATGCCCCCTCGGGCTCCCTTCCGCCTTTTTTTGGACCTCTGCGTTTCCTGCCATTCGGGGGATCTCTTTTTTAACCCCCCCCAAAATTGGGGGGATCTCTGCTGTTTCCTGCCATTGCAATGGGACTCTGCTGTTTCCTTGCATTGAAAATGTGATCGGGGGTTTTTTTCCCCGCCATTGCGGGGGGATCACTGTGGTTTCCTGCCATTTTTTTTGAGTTTTTTGTTTTTTTTTTGCCATTGCGGGGGGATATCTGCTTTTTCCCCCCTTTGAATGGGATCTCTGTTGTATCATGCCATTGCAATGGGACCCTGTTTTTTCCCCGCCATTGCGGGGGATCCTGCTTTTTTCCCCCATTGCAAGGATTTCTGATTTTTCCCCTTTTGGAAATAGGATCCTGTTTTTTCGTAATTGCGGGGGACCCTTGTTCCTGCCATTGCGGGGGATCTCTTTTTTTCCGACATTGCGGGGGGATCTCTTTTTTTCCTGCCATTGCAATGGTTTTTTTGTTTTTTCCCCGTCGCGGGGGAATCTCTGTTTTTTTCGACATTGCGGGGGATTTCGCTGTTTCCTGACTTTTTAAAAGGGTTTTTTGCTTTTTGCTGCCATTGCAATAGGATCTTTTTATCCAAAAATTGCGGGGGGATCACTTTTTTTTCCCGACATTGCAATGTGATTCTGCTGTTTCCTGGCATTGCAATGGGTTTTTTGCTTTTCCTGCCATTGCAATGGAATTCCTTTTTTTTTTGCCCGGGGTTTTTTGGGGGTTCCCCAAAAAAACCCCATGGAATGTATGGTTCGTAATATTTAGCTTTTTGATGAACCCAAGAGTCGTTTTTTTTCCCCAACACCTTTCAGGGGATCCATCTATGGCCTCATTCTACGGGGGGTGTAGGGGAAAAAAAACCCCCGGGGGTTTTTTTAAAAATATTCCCCAAAAGGGGCGTAGGGTCCATATTTCAGCCCAAAATGGACTAAAAAGGGGTTTTTTCCCCGCTTTTTTGGGCTAAAAGTCCACGAAACCGCCGTTTTTTGGGAAAATTTAATGTTTTTGACTCAAAACTGTGCAGCCCCCGTTTGACCGAACATAAAAAATTTATACCCCCCCTTAAACCCCTTTTAGCGATGGTGTTGGCCCCACCATATCGGCGGAAATCCCTTTTTCCTTTATTGTGAATCCCCCTGAAGAATCCGCCTTGTTTCGATGGAGTTCACTTGCGATTGTCTCTACTTTTCCCCCTTATTGCAGAAGAAGTTTGGGCCCCTTTTTAATATCTGCAATTTTGATGTTATTCACTAAACCCCTGCAACAGATTTTTTTTCTCTTTTCCCCCCCGTTAGGGGAGATTAAATTATAAAAACCCCGGGGCCAACGACTATTGTCTATGTTTATTTACGTCGCCTAAACCCATACCCCTGGGGGTTCCTATGACCTCTAGGGGGCCTGTTTTCCCCAACCCCCCCTCATGCTGCCTTGTGCCGCCTCGTGAAAAAGGGGCCAAAAAAGGGGCCCCTTGGTGTGGTCAGAAAATTTTAACACTGTTGACAGACATCTGGCTTAATTTAAATTTTGGCCCCGCCAGGCCCCTTTTCCCCTGGCCCTTTTCCCAAAAGGGGGAAAAAGGGGGGGGGCCCCTTAAAAGGGGGTTTAGTAAGGGCGCATACCCCTCTTTGGAGAATTTTCTCCACGGGGGAGGCAAAAAAAAATTCACTGAAAGGGGAATCTCATCTTTTAACTTTAAATTTTTTTTTTTCCCCACCGCCATCACTGCTGCTTTTTTTTTCAAAATTTTTCAGTCTGTGTGGTTTCTGGAGAATCACTAATTTTTTTTTTTTTTAAAAACACTGAAAAATTCCTAAGGCCCCTAATTTATCTATTGTCCTTATTCCTCCCCTTTTCCCCCAAAACATCAACTGTCCTGATGGGCCCCCAATTTTTTTCCAAAGGGGGGATTGGGACCCACCATCATTGTTAATAATCCTTTCCCCCCGGGTTTTTAAAAGGACTTATAATTATCTGGAACACCAGCTCCATAGAAATTTTTTTAAGGAGGTGAGATAAACTTCTCCCCAAAATTTTTCCCCCAGCGTTCAATCACTTCATTAAGGTGTTTGAATTTACGTAAAAATTTTTGTTCAGGTTCGAAATGTGTTGGACCCTCTATGTTTTTTTTATTTTTCTGGGGGGAAACCCCGGGTTTGACCCTTTTCCCCCAGAAAAAAAATGGGGGGGGACTTAACATTTAAAAAATTGCCCAGACTCAAAAAAATTTTACGTTAAATTTTTTGGGGACTCTATTTTCTATTTTTTTTTGGACTGTACGAAATTCAAAAAGTCGATTCTAAAAATTTGGAAGGGTCTTCCTTAAAAAAGTTTCACAATGCCTATCATTCTTTCGAAACCCCCCTGCTTTGGGGATTTAGGAGGAATGAATTCCAACGAAATTTGGGGGATTCAGCATCTGTTTTTTTTTAGGCTGCCAAAAATCTTATTTATATAAGGCACCAGCAACAAAATTCGTTGCATTGTCGGGATATCATAAACCTGGGACATGCCCTTCTGATGGGTTTCAGAGAATACTTGGTACTTTAGATGTACTTTTTTTTTTTGTACCCGGTGAACAAACAGATGTCCCCCTTTTTGGGGGGAAAAATTTTTGTCAACTGTTTTAGTTAAAATTATTGGTCCTGTGAATCACCCTGTCACCTAAAGGGGGAGTGACATGTTTTTCCCTTTTTTGGGGGAAAGGGGGTATGGAGGGGACCTGGATACGACATACCGCAAATCAAATGACGACAAGTAATACAGTCTCTGATTTGTTTCTTCCCACTTTGTCGACCTTGAGGTACCCAGATTTTTGGGGAGTATATGAAAAGAGTGTCAGCTACCACCATGTAACACGTTACTGTGGGGCATTCTTCTGGGTCTTGTTAGCCAATGTTTTTTGGGGCCCCCAATGGGGGATGTTTTTTTAGGTATGAAGAAATTATAAATTTTTTCCCCTCGACATCTTATAATCTTTTCTGAGTCGAGATAAAGTCCTAAAAAAAATTGCATTGGTTTTTTGGTGTTTTCCCCCTGAGTTTCCAGAAATCTATACTCTGTAGAGAAAACTTTTTTCTGTATTAATTTTTACCCAGATTTGGGGGGTTCCTAGTAATTCAAAATTTGGGTTTTTTACCCCTTTTTTAATGAATTTAAAGAAAGAGCTGTAACTCTTAAGATTTCCCCCCAAAGATGGTATTTACCCCCATCAATGACTATTTTTTGTGTCTGCAGTATTTAAACAGATTTTTTCCCCGTTTTGTTCAAAAGACTTTTCTTCGGGGAAAATTTTAAACCCTTTTTCTGTGGCCAGTTATTTTCATTAGAGAGCCAGTTAGGCCCCGGAGCCATAATTTTTTATCCAAAAGTTTTTTGGGGGGGAACCACGTGAAACATGTCAGGGGGTTTTCTTTTTTGAGACGGGGGAAAAAAGATATTTTCCCCCATCTCTTATTTCTGCTATTTTTATTCTGACATAGACCAACCTTTCTTTATTATTTCAACCACGGGGGAACGGCTTATTTTCACCCAGATCAAAATTTTTTTTCCCAAAAGTGAGATGATCGGTACTTTGTTGAGATAGACAGCAAATTTTTTTCCTACATGTGCTGCCATTTCCCAAAATTTTGGTACTGTTCTTTTTTTCCCGGGGGGGAAAAATTTCCTTTGAATAAAAAATTTTCCCTTTAGCGTTACTCATGGTTTCGGGGCCATAACCTCTGGTTGACGCTCACAGAACACATGAAAAAGTCTTTTTTCCCCCCTTGCCCATTTGTCGGGGAAAATTTTAAATTTTTATGAAGTTGTTTAAACTTTGGATATTTCACCCCCCTTTTTTACCCCATTTCTAGAGGCAAGTTCTCACCCCCAAACCCATTTTAAATTCCATGCTTTTTAAAAAAAATTTTTCCCCTTTTTTGGTAATTTGAGACGAGTCCTAGAGGATAAAAAAAGGGTACCTCTGACAGTAAACTACTTTTTTGGGGTGTACTGCTTGATTTATTGGTTACCCTTTTTTAGACCGGGTGTCTTCCTGTGTATTCCAATTTTTCCAAGCATGTTGTTTGTTTTCGGGGAAATTTTACCCTTGGGGAA
The DNA here is from genome assembly GCA_009830355.1 of Cherax destructor. Taxonomy (NCBI): domain Eukaryota; kingdom Metazoa; phylum Arthropoda; class Malacostraca; order Decapoda; family Parastacidae; genus Cherax; species Cherax destructor. The sequence continues at coordinate 5,613 of WNWK01051404.1, forward strand.
AACTTTTTTTTGATAATTTCCCTTTTAAAGTTTTGGGGAAATTTGTTTTCCCCAAAAAAACCTTAGAGGCATATTTGCTTCTTTCATCTCCTTGTTAGCTTCTTTAAAGGACCAAATCCCCCTTTTTATTAAAAATTAAGTTTGGGGCCACATAGAAATTTTTTTTTAAGTTTTCCCCTTTTTAAGGGATTTTTAGATTTCTTCAAATTTTTAAAAAGTAGCTTTAGTAAGAATGGAGAGGATGTTAAAAAAATAATCTTTTACTTGAAAGAAAAGTTTTCCCCCTTTGAGGATCATGTGGATTTTTCCAAAAATCAGTATAATTTTTCCCTTTTTTTTTTTTTAGTCCTACTCCAAAAAGCTTTTTGGGAAAAAACACCCGAGGATATGGATTTATGCGAAATTTCAAAAAAAAGTCCCAAGCTTTTAGTTAGTGAGGGTCGGTACGACAGTCATTAAGGCTTGCTTTCTTTTTTAAGTGCGCTGAATTGTATACAAAACGTAGTGGAGTGGTTTCAGAATTTTCCTGACTCCGGGGGGCGGTAGATAATGAGCATTGTCTTAAATTTATCTTCGATTTTTTCCTAAATAAATTTAAATTTTTTCAACTGTTTTTTTATGTTTTTTATCATAGACAGTAAACAGCTCGGGGTTCTTCCTGAGTTTTATGTATTTTTGCTTTCATTTGCCCGAAACCCTGCGGGTAATTCTAGGTAGATGTGGTGGTTTAATTTAGGGGCCCCCAACCCCAATCTTTATCTTCATATTTGACAGTGTCCAAATTTTGGGGTTTTAAGTCTCAGACCCCCGTGGGCTTGTTTTATTTAATCTATCCCTTTTCGCATCTAAATCCCCACAACTTATCAACTGGTTCATTCTTTTTTTCAGTAATGATAATTTTTGTTGGGGGACATGATCAGCAGTTATTCTTGTAACTAGTACATTTTCTAATAATAAATTTAGCTTTTTTCCCCCCTTTGAGAAATTGGCCCCAAAATCATAGGGCCCCCCAGCCTTTTTTTCAGGGAAGTGAACATCATGTTTATTTTCTATTTTTTCCCACAAAAATGATAGTAATTTTTTTCCCCAAAAAAATTTAAAACAATTGGACTAATTGTTTTTTTTGTATGTCAGGACAGGCTAACTTGCCCTTTGGGCCCCCTTTTAGTGCTGAAACCCTTTTTTCTTTTTTTAACCCCCCGGTTTTTGATGACTTAGGCAAATCATCGTTTTCCACAGCTTCTACTTCTTTTCCCTTTTTCCCCCAGCCCAACAGTGAATCTGGCTAGGTCATTTTTCCCCTTTTTTCCAGAACTTTGGAAAAATCCAGCTATTTAAAATGTATTTTTGGCATGGGGTTGTTTTTAATTTTTCAACACTGTTGTCTTATGAAAGCCCTTTTTTGAGCCTTGATCAAAAAAATGTTAACATTGGTTTTGTGTAATTTATTGGATAACCCCCTACTGAGCCATTGGGAGAGCAGTGATTTGACTTATCTCTAAAAAAATTTTTAAAGCCGCGGGGGTTTTTTGATTTTGACTCTGTGGAAGTTTTTTGTTAAACATAAGTGTTTTGGGGATAATTTTATGATGCTTTCCCCCTTTCTTTTAAAAAACCCCCTTTAGTGAGCTTTTTTCCCCCCCTTTTGTTCACCTAAACACTTAGTGCACCCTTTTTTAGCTGTTGAGCACGTTTTTTCCCTTTTCCCCCTTTTTTTGTATTGAATGAATATTTTTGCCCAATGTGTTCCATACAAAGTAAAAATTTTTTGGGGTACGTTATGTGGACAGTCTGTTTACTGTCTGTTGTGTTCACAGCTTGATAAGTCCCTTTGGGGGTTTCCCCTTTGGGGTTTTTGTGGGTTTTGGTTTCCCCTTTTTACTGAGTTGAAGGTTTATTATCCACAACAGGATTAGTGGTTTTTTTATCTTGTCTCGTTGCTTGTATGCATGAGACTATTGTTTGTAAACCCTTGCTAATTTCTTCCCCAAAAAAAAGGTTTTTTAACATAAATTTAAACGTTCAATGGTTTTTGGGGGTTTATCTTGTATAATACCCCCAAAAACCAATCAATTTTTCCCCGATCAATTTTTTAAAAACCCAGAGTTCCCCCGACTATTGTCTAATGTGATTTAAATGACTGAAGTCTGGGGAAAAAAAATGTTTGGGTGGTTTTAAGCGATATTTTAAAAATGCATGTCTAACCCCGGGTTCAGCATAAAGATAATTTCCAAGACACGTAAGGCCAGAGAAATTGTTTGACCACCGGAAATTATTTAATCCCCCTTTATAGGGTTCACCTTTTACGGGGGTCTGAGATAATTGAACTTAGCAATCCCATCTATGTCAGAGTGAATTCACTAAAGGGGAATTTTAAACCCCCCAATGAACTTCCTTTTTTATAATCATTACCTTCAAAAATGGAAGCCAATTTGGGGGAAAAAATTGGTAAGCAACACCAGGTGTCAGGTGTGTGGACAGGTGTGGGGGCAAGTGTCCGCTGACCACTGATTACAAAAGGGCCCCGTGACAAGGTTTTGGCAGATAGCCCGTATTCCTGTCCACCTTTTAAAATTGTTGTCCACTAAAAGGGGGCCCCAAAACACTTTTAATTTCTTCCCCCGTCGGATTGGAATCTAGAAATTTTTTTTTTGATCTCGTAGCCTTTAATTAATGATTTCCCCCCGTTTATTAAAAAAATTGGTTTTAAATTTTTCCCAAAAAAATCATAGTCTATATTTGTGTCTTGGGGTTAAACCTATACAGACTGGGAAAATTTAAAATTTTTTTCCCAAATTTAGTAATTTTCGGGCTGTAAGTGCTGAATTTTGTGGGGTTTTAAAAAAAGAATTTTGCATTATAATGACTTTTAAAAAATTTTGAGTGTTTTTTAAAAAAAACCCGCTGATTTGTTTTTGGGCTTTCTAAGCACTTTACCCAATAACCCGCCCCTTTTTTGGTCAAAGGGGGCCCTTTTTGGGAGAGTACATATGGACGAAAAACACGCCGTTTGTTTATGTCCTGGGGAATTTTTCTCAGCTAAAAAAGGGGGCTCACTGAGTCACTTCACACATGAAAATATTACTGTATACACATTACAATATATATTCAAGTTTTTTTACAACATATGTCACTGTTACAATGTTAATTAATATGGGGAAAAAATTTAAAATTAATATCACTTTTCCCCCATTAAAATATAAGAGACAAAATAATACACAGTTTCTTTTTTAATTTGTGTCTATAAACATTATAAAACTGTGTATATATAAACTGTTTATACTTTTACACATTCACAGACCAGTTTTAGCCAGTCAATCTGTTTTCGCTGACTTAACCCCAAAATTTTAAAAATTTTTTTTTCCGCGGGGGGGAGGGGGGTTTTGTGGGGGGGGGGCCCAAAATACTGTCCCAACCCTTTTGGGGGAACCCTTTTCTTCCCTGGGTGGCGGGGGGGCCCCCCAAAATCTTTTCTGTTTTTTCCCCCAAAAAGCCCCTACTTTTTTAATGGGGTAGGGCCCCATATATTCTGGTTTCTTTGTAAAAAAAATAGTTTTAAGCTTTTCTGAAGGCCCCTTTGGGTCAGACATTTATAACTGTAAAAAATTTTGGGGCCCCCAGGGGCCCCTTTTCCCGGTTGAATACGATAACTTTCGATTGTGGGCCCAAAACCCCCCGGGGGGTTTGTAAGGGGAAAAAGCTCCGGGTGGGGGCCAAAAATTCCCGGGGTTTGTGGGACCAATATGGTTTTTTGGGGTTTCCAAAAAGATAACATGGAATGTATGGTTCGCTACTACTTTAGCTTTAATTGATGAATCCAAGATGTCACCTTCCCCAACCCCTTTCCCCCAGGGTACCCCATCTTCCTTTTCCCCCGGGGTTTAGGGAAAAAAAAACACGTGGTTTTTTTAATATATTCCCCCCCAAAAAAGCGTATGCCCCTTTTCCCCGTCTTAGATGGACGGGAAAAAAGGGGGTTTTTTCTCACTTTTTTTTGGGCAAAAAATCCACGCATAACCCCCGTCAATGGGGGTTTTAAAAAAATTTTAAAGTTTTTTACAAAGAACTGGCAGCCCCCCGTTTGACCAGAAATCAAATTATACCTTGCTGGGGAATTTTTAGCGATGGTGTTGGCCCACCATATACGGCGGAAATGCTGTCTTGATTGGGGAATGCCGCCAAGAACCCGTTTTTTTTCGAGGGGGGTTTTTACTTGCGATTGTATCTACGTTTCTCTTATTGCAAAAAATTGGGGACACTTCTGAATATACTGCAATGTTTATTTCCCCCCTTTTCAACAGATTTTTTTTCCCCCTTTTTCCCCGACGTTAGTGGAATTAAATTATAATAACGGACGCGAACGACTATTGTCTATGTTGATTTATGCCCCCCCCGCATGCCCCCGAGTCGTATGCCCCCAGGGCCGGGGGTTTAATCTGCCCCTCATGCTGCCTTGTGGCTCGTGCCTCGTGAACCTTTTGGGGCCAGGGTTCCCGTGGTGCTGTGGTCAGACAATTCGTGACAACTGTTGACAGTACATCTGGCTTGAATTAAATTGTTTTTTTTAAAAAAGACACTCCTCCTCTGGGCCCCCTTTTCCCCCTTGGGGGGAAAAGGGGGGGGGGATAAAAAAGGGAGTAAGGGCCCCCCCCCCCTTTTGAAATTTTCTCCAACTGACATTGCAATGAGATCTTTGTTTTTCCCTGCCATTGCAGTGGGGTCTTTTTGTTGTATCCCCATTGCAATGGGTTTTCCCCTTTTTTCCCACATTGCAATTGGATCTTGCTTTTTCCCCCCATTGCAATGGGATCTCCGGTTTTTTGCCATTGCCCGGGGGTCACCTGTTTTCCCGCCATTGCAATGGGATTCTGTTTTTTTGCCATTGCAATGGGATCTCTGTTTTCCCCCGGGCCCTTGCAATGGAATCCCTGTTTTCCCCGCCATTGCAATGGAATTTGCTGTTCCCGCCATTGCAAGGGGAAATTCCCCGTTTCCTGAAGGAAAAGGGATCTCTGTTTTTCCTGACATTGCAATGGAATCTCGCTGTTTCCTGGCATTGATTTGGGGCTTGCTTTTTCCTGACATTGAAAAAGGGGTTTCCGTTTTTTCCCTTTTTTTTGTAATTATTTTCTCGTCTTGAAAGAAAACATGTTCAAGCAGAATTGATCCCCTAAATTTCCTTTTTGGGGAGGCTTTATCGGCGTTACTTGTAAAAAAATTTCGCAGATATATAAATTTTTCCAAAAACTTTTTTTTGTAACGTTCATTTTTCTGGGGGATATTTTAACCCCCTTTTATTTTTTTTTACGCTTTTTGATAGTTTATATCTATTTTTATTTTATTTTTGTCTCACAGAAAAATCTACCCAAAAAATTTTAAAAAGTTTTTTTAAAAAAAATTTTTTTAAAAACATAAAGCATACCAAACACAATATAAACACTGTCTACCCCCAAAAACACTATAAACACTGTCTACCAAACCATATAAACACTGTCTCACCACAACACCTATAAACACTGGGGCTACACCCCCAAAAAACACTATAAACACTGTTCTTAAAAACAAAAATCCCCCCAAAAAAAACACTGTCTACCCCCAAACACATAAACACTGTCTACCCACAAACAATAAATTTCCCCAACCCCTTAAAAAAATTCACACCACAACACACCTAAAAACCACTGTCTACACCAAAAATACTATAAAACTACACACTAGTACAAATACACTATAAAATCTACACACTGAGTAAAATCCCTATCAACTCACAATGAGTACACAATACACTATCAACTCTACACACTGTCTACCCACTACAAACTATCCCACTAGACAATCAACACAAAATTTATCAACACTACACACTGTCTCCCCACAGACTATCAACACTACACACTTCTACCCCACAACACATTATAAACATTATTGGATCCTTAATACCAGACACACACACACCCCACACACACACAAAAACAAAACACAAAACCAGTTTCCCTCATCGTTGCTAGATTGCTTCACACCAATACAAGTGAAAATTTTGTCTCCCATAAGGGAAATGGACATGAAGGAATGCAAGTAGTGAGGTAAAAAGAAGGGCCGGGGAAAATTAAAAAATTTGGGGGAAATTCCTCTGTGCAGGATTAAATGTTCTTGTGTTGGGTGTTTTGTTAGGGTTGGGGGCGTATGTTCTTCATGAGGCGAATTTTTTAAACGATGTTTATCTTCCATTGCCCCCGAGATGCTGAAATTGGACTGATAGCTAGGATGGTTTGATGGTGACGCCCAATGAATATTGTGTTGTTGTTGCTGATATGTTGAAAAGGTAAATTGTTCTTTAATAACGTATTGCCCCTTTGGTGTTCGATGATCCAGAGGTTCGTCCCGTTTTTGTCCTGTGTATATTTGGTTGCTGTTTTTGGTTTTTGGTAAAACCCTGGTGTGTCTTACGTAGCTGGATGTTTCCGTTTTTTTAAAAGAGATTACCTGTTTTATGGGAAAAGAAATGATTATGTTTGTCAGTTTCGAGATGGTTAAATGTACCCTTTGGGGTTAGGGTTCCATGAGTTAATTTCTATTGGGGGTTGGGTTTTTTGGGAATGAGGTTTGTAATAGTTGATATTTCTTTTTTCCTTTTTGTTTTATAAACTAGTCAGCGTATGCTATTTTTTTTTTTAAAATTTTTTTCAAGGATTTCTTTGTACTTAGTCTAACTTTGGGTCGTATTCTGAGGCAGGGAAAAAAAGGCTCGAATGGTGTGTTTTCCGAATGCATTGAATGGTGGCTTTAGAAATGAACATAGTTGGCAGGGAACAGGTCTGAGAATTCAACCGATCGTTATTTTTGGTCCTGTCTTAAAAAACCCCCTCAGTACTTGATATGTCCCC
>WNWK01051405.1:0-12496 GCA_009830355.1 Cherax destructor
CCAGTGTGTTACTCCAGTCACACTACCAGTGTGTTACTCGTCACATCACCTTCCCTTCAGCCACCTGCTTGTAAAACAGTAAGAGCATCTTCTTAACTCATCTTAAACAAACTATATTTAACTCCGATGAGTTGATGAATTATCATTCATAATCATGTTTTCACTGTCACTTTCTTCATATATATTAACCATATATGTCTCTGCCTCAGTATTTCCCGATACAAATGTTGCAACAATTTGCTAAACAAGTTGTTGAAAAAAAACATAACTCATATCCCAAATTGTTAGGGAAATCTAAAAGTCAAATAAGGCAAACTATAGCATTCCAGTAAACTACTACATTCACAGTGATAATATAACATTCACAGTGATAATATGACATTCACAGTGATAATATAACATTCACAGTGACAATAGTAAGACGTTAAACTTTATAAAAAGAACAAATAAAAGGTCAGTGAAGTTTCTTGGTGAAAAAGGTCATAAAAACATCAAACTCCTACAACTCAAAAGATCGTAAAATCACATGGGCAGTAATGTCGTAAGTCACCTTGTTGGGAACAGCCAAGGCTAATAAGGTGACCAGGCCATGGTGGTCCTCGGGGGCCCTACTGTTCTGGGGGAACCCATTACAGTGTTTCAGGTGTCAAAGATGGGTCAACAGTGTCAACGATGGAACGAGTTGCCACTGAAGTGGATACAGTGCAACATTTGGGGATGTTGTGTGACCCAAGAGGGTTTAGCGCTCCTCATAAACGAATCAATAATAATAATAAAAACAATAATAATAAGAACAAGTTTATTAAATTTCAAATTACACTGGAGTTAATAAAAATAAATGATGTAAATTCTTCGTGAGAGCCAAAGTTGCTAATGGGAAATAATTCTTTGTGTACATTAAAAGATGTGACTATTGCTCTATACTTTACATAATAATTTTTCAGATACATTTAATTGCAATTATATCTCACTTTATGTTAGTGTTAACTACAAAACAGAAATATATTCCAGATACGCAGATTGTTAATGGAGACCTGCTGAAGCACCCTCGTTGGATCGAGTGTTGTTCGTATCCAGATATTATCTTTAACTTCAAGTTTCTCTGAAGTTTTGCAGACATCAACAATCAGCTTTACATTGTGCGTAAGCTGCTGCATCCGATTAAACGAAGCAATGATAGACGCAGGTATATAGCCATCATTGGTCATCTTCCTCCTCATGAACGTATCGTTAAAATCGTCGCTAAAGTAGTATTCCACTTGCTTCCTAATGTTATCATCAAACACTGATGTTTTCCTAGAATCTGGCTTCTGAAACAATTCCATATATGGAAGAAAGAGCCACATGCATTGACACTGTGGCTCGGTATTTTGAACCTGATAATTGATAGATAAGTTTTCTTTGTCTTCACTCAATGATTTTTTTAATCCTTCAGTAATATCATTTCGCCTTCTTCCTCCTCTGTCGTTCCAACTATTTTCACTTCCACTGTTAGTTGAAGGAATGTGAACCGAGTGCGGCCTGTTCTTCAGCGCGTCTAAATCCTTTGGTCATTGGAGATGACATTTCCATCTTCCTCCATTTTACTTTTTTTATTTTTATGCTTATTTACACTTGTCAGTGGGGGCTGGTGGGCGCCCTGATCATTAATGGTTTCTAAGGTAACGGGACCTTCTTCGCTTTCTTTCAGCGAGGCAGCTTCAGAGCCATGAGACATTTCTTCATGAACATTCTCCTCTGCTTTTGACTTCTTCTTCTTGCCCTTTCTGTTTAGATCCCTGAAAATAAAGCACATTATTAGGATTCATAACTTACAAAACACGCAATTTATATTATAAATTTCATCACCTACATAAGTAGTATGACTTGGAAATATAACCACATAAGCAGTATGTGATCCTTGATGTTCTTTGCAAAGCTGACCATGAACTTCGTTTCAAAGTCTATCGAAAACCTACCAACCAACACGATCTTCTCTTCCTCTCTCACCAAGACATAAAAACTAAACGTGGTGTAATTATAGGTTTTTTCCAGCGCGCACTCAGATCTGCAGCTCTCTAATTGAACAGGTATTTTCTAAACTTCACTATCCTCGTCACTTCACATGTGTTTATGTGGAAAATTTAGTGGAAAAAAAGAGAATAAAAAAAAATTGAAATTGAAAGGAAATATGATTCTTTTCCGAGGCATCAAAAAATGTTTGCTATAATTAAGATGTTTTGTTGCAATCTCTAGAATTACTTAAATCAATTCTTACTAACCTTTACATGTCCATTGTTCTCAACATTTGAGGTAACACTAATGGACTGCATCAGACTTTTTAGCTCTGCTGGGGTAGGGTCGCAGGTGACCCTACCCCAGCAAGTCTAGACACACGGAGTATGCTTGAGATACTGGATGGAGCAGCCTCGAGTTGTGCTCATTTATATACGATGAGAGTGAGATGCAGTAACGACATCAGCCCTATTAGTCCATGCTGAGCAGATCCTTCTCAAATCAGACCCACCAAACCTACATATTTATCCAACTTATTCTTTATGCTGTTTGACCCTTGTGGGTTTGGCGCTTACTTATAAGAACATAAGAAAGGAGGAACAAAGGGCAGGATCTTCACAATCCATCCCACTAACAGAATATTTACCCAACCCAATTTTCAACGCTACCCAAGCGTTGGATTTAGACTGGATTTAAACTGGTCAGAAAAGTGGCAGATAGTTTAGATTTAGAAAGGATATAGAAAGTATTGGTTTGCAAATAGGGTAGTTGATGAGTGGAACAGTCTGCCTAGTAGGGTATTGAAGCTAGGACCTTGGTTAGTTTCAAATTTAGGTTGGATAAACCATGTCCATAACCCTCTCACCATGAATTTATCCAACCTAAATTTGAAACTAACCAGGTCCTAGCTTCAATAACCCTACTAGGCAGACTGTTCCACTCATCAAACCCTATTTCCAAACCAATACTTTCCTATATCCACTTGTATACCTCGATCATGTCTCCCTCATTCTACGTCTTATAAGTGAATGTAATTTAAGGCTCTTCAATCTTTCTTCGTAAGGAAGATTTCTAATGCTATGTATTAATTTAGTCATTCTACGCTGAATGTTTTCTAACGAATTTATGTCCATTCTGTAATATGGAGACCAGAACTAAACTGCGTTATCAAGGTGAGGCCTTACTAATGATGTATAAAGCTGTAATATAACCCCTGGACTTCTGTTGCTAACACTTCTTGGACATAAATTCGTTAGAAAACATTCAGCGTAGAATGACTAAATTAATACATAGCATTAGAAATCTTCCTTACGAAGAAAGATTGAAGACCCTAAAATTACATTCACTTGAAGACGTAGAATGAGGGGAGACATGATCGAGGTATACAAGTGGAAAATGGGTATTAACAAAGGGGATATAAATAAGGTCTTGAGGATATCTCTCCAAGAGAGAACCCGCAATAATGGATTCAAGTTAGATAAGTTTAGATTTAGAAAGGATATAGGAAAGTATTGGTTTGGAAATAGGGTAGTTGATGAGTGGAACAGTCTGCCTAGTAGGGTTATTGAAGCTAGGACCTTGGGTAGTTTCAAAATTAGGTTGGATAAATTCATGAGTGAGAGGGTTGGATTTGAGTGGGACTCCTATGAGTGGGTAGAATTGTCAAAGCTTATTTCTTGGGTAGCTTTGAAAATTGGGTTGAGCAAATATTCTGTTAGTGGGATGGATTGTGAAGGACCTGCCTAGTATGGGCCAACAGGCCTGCTGCAGTGTTCCTCCTTTCTTATGTTCTTATGTAAAATAACTTTTGGACTTCTGTTGCTTATATCTAGTAGCTCCTGTCTTCTGCCCTTCCCAATGTCATTACCACCAGCACTAAGACAGATAATAGGCTTGTTCCCATTACCTGACATAATATTATCCAACCTGCTGACTATGTCACCAATACCAGCTCCTGGGAGGCACACCCTCTGTCTGACCTTCCTGTCTCTGTTACAAAAGGCACGGTCCATATATCTTACCTGAGAGTCTCCCACAAATATATGAGTGGGAGGGGCTGGGTTTGATTAGTGTCGTGAGTACAGGAGTAAATTCTTAGGTAGTGGTGGTTTTGATAAGGACCTGCCTTGTATGGGCCAGTAGGCCTTCTGCAGTGTTCCTCCATTCTTATGTTCTTATGTTCTTATGTAATCTATTTGCCTTATTACGTACGCTTAGGCATTGCTGTCTTGGTTTAAGGTTGCTGCTTACCATCACCCCCAAGTCATAAGAACATAAGAAAGGAGGAACACTGCAGCAGGCCTGTTGGCCCATACTAGGCAGGTCCTTCACAATCCATCCCACTAACAGAATATTTGTTCAACCTAATTTTCAATGCTACCCAAGAAATAAGAACATAAGAACATAAGAATGGAGGAACACTGCAGCAGGCCTGTTGGCCCATACTAGGCAGGTCCTTCACAATCCGTCCCACTAACAGAATATTTGCTCAACCCAATTTTCAATGCTACCCAAGAAATAAGCTTTGACAATTCTACCCACTCATGCGAGTCCCACTCAAATCCAACCCTCTCACTCATGAATTTATCCAACCTAAATTTGAAACTACCCAAGGTCCTAGCTTCAATAACCCTACTAGGCAGACTGTTCCACTCATCAACTACCCTATTTCCAAACCAATACTTTCCTATATCCTTTCTAAATCTAAACTTATCTAACTTGAATCCATTATTGCGGGTTCTCTCTTGAGAGATATCCTCAAGACCTTATTTATATCCCCTTGTTAATACCCATTTTCCACTTGTATACCTCGATCATGTCTCCCTCATTCTACGTCTTACAAGTGAATGTAATTTTAGGGTCTTCAATCTTTCTTCGTAAGGAAGATTTCTAATGCTATGTATTAATTTAGTCATTCTACGCTGAATGTTTTCTAACGAATTTATGTCCATTCTGTAATATGGAGACCAGAACTGAGCTGCGTAATCTAGGTGAGGCCTTACTAATGATGTATAAAGCTGTAATATAACCTCTGGACTTCTGTTGCTAACACTTCTTGATATAAATCCCAGTAATCTATTTGCCTTATTACGTACGCTTAGGCATTGCTGTCTTGGTTTAAGGTTGCTGCTTACCATCACCCCCAAGTCCTTCTCGCAATCTGTATGGCTAAGTTCTACGTTATTTAACTTATAAGTGCTTGGGTTATGGACACTCCGAGCTTCAGAACCTTGCATTTATCTACATTGAACTGCATCTGCCACTTTTCTGACCACGAATTAAGTTTGTCTAAATCTTCCTGAAGTTCTACGACATCTATGTTTGAATCAATTATCCTACCTATCTTCGTGTCGTCGGCGAATTTGCTCATATCACTAGTAATTCCCTCATCAAGGTCATTGATATATATTATAAATAACAATGGGCCTAAGACTGATCCCTGTGGAACACCACTTGTTACAAGTCCTCATTCGGATTTAACCCCATTTATGCACACTCTCTGCTTCCTATTGGTGAGCCATGACTCGATCCATGACAGCACTTTTCCCCAATGCCATGAGCTGCCACTTTCTTTAACAGTCTCTGGTGCGGTACTCTATCAAAAGCCTTACTAAAGTCTAAATAAACAATATCGAATTCTTTATCGTGATCAACAGCCTCAAAAGCTTTACTGAAGAAGGTTAATAAATTAGATAGGCAGGAACGGCCCTCGTGAATCCATGCTGGGTATCATTAATCAAATTATGGTTATCTAGATGGCTTCTAATAATATCAGCTATAATTGACTCTAGTAATTTGCCTACAATTGAGGTCAGGCTTATTGGGCGGTAGTTTGACGGTAGTGACTTGTCCCCTGCTTTAAAAATAGGAATTACATTAGCCATCTTCCACATATCAGACACTACACCTGTTTGAAGAGATAAATTAAAAATGTTAGATATTGGTTCACAGAGTTCCATTTTGCATTCCTTAAGAACCCTTGCAAAAGCTCATCAGGACCCGGCGATTTATTTTGTTTCAGTCGGTCCAGCTGTTTCATAATCATTTCGCTAGTGACTGTGATATTACATAATTTATCTTCTTCTGGGCCTCTGTAAAAATTAATTACTGGGATATTATTAATGTCTTCCTGTGTGAAAACCGAGAGAAAATAATTATTAAAAATAGAGCACATATCATTCTCCTTGTCAGTAAGATGCCCAAAGTTATTTTTAAGGGACCTATCTTATCCCTAACTTTTGTTCTATAAACCTGGAAAACTTTTTGGGTTAGTTTTGAATCCCTAGCAACTTTAATTTCATAGTCCCGTTTAGCTTTTCTTATTCCCTTTTAACGTCCCTCTTAATGTCAGTATACTGATTTATAAGATGACCCTCACCTCTTTTATGCGCCTATAAATTCCTTTCTTCTGCCCTAAAAGATATTTGAGCCTATTATTCATCCATTTTGGGTCATTTCTACTTGATCTAATTTCTTTATACGGGATAAATGTTCTTTGGGCAGCCTGTATAGTGTTAAGAAAACTGTCATATTGATACCTCTCTTCTTCACCCCAGTCCACAGTTGATAAGTGTTCTCTAAGTCCATTATAATCTGCTAAGCGAAAATCTGGGACCATTACTGAATTATCCCTACTATCATACATCCATTCAATGCTAAAGGTAATTGACTTGTGGTCGCTTGAGCCGAGTTCCTCTGTAATTTCTAAATTATTAACAAATCCAACCCCTCTCACTCATGAATTTAGCCAACCTAAATTTAAAACTAACCAAGGTCCTTGCTTCAATAACCCTACTAGGCAGACTGTTCCACTCATCAACTACCCTATTTCCAAACCAATACTTTAGAACATAAGAACATAAGAAAGGAGGAACACTGCAGCAGGCCTGTTGGCCCATACTAGGCAGGTCCTTCACAATCCATCCCACTAACAGAATAATTGCCCAACCTAATTTTCAATTCTACCCAAGAAATAAGCTTTGATGATTCTATTAACTCAAGTGCGAGTCCCACTCAAATCCAACCCCTCTCACTAATAAGAACATAAGAGACTCATAAGAACATCTGTATGGCTAAGTTCTACGTTAGAACCAGAAATAACGGATTTAAATTGGATAAATTTAGATTTAGAAAGGACATAGGCAAGTACTGGTTTTCGAACAGAGTTGTAGATGCGTGGAACAATCTTCCGAGTGGGGTGATAGAGGCTGGGACCTTGGGTGGATTTAAAAAGAGATTGGACAAATATATGAGTGGGAGGGGCTGGGTTTGATTAGTGTCGTGAGTACGGGAATAAATTCTTAGGTAGTGGTGGTTTTGATAAGGACCTGCCTTGTATGGGCCAGTGGGCCTTCTGCAGTGTTCCTCCATTCTTATGTTCTTATGTTATTTAACTTATAAGTGCTTGGGTTATGGACACTCCCGAGCTTCAGAACTGCATCTGCCACTTTTCTGACCACGAATTAAGTTTGTCTAAATCTTCCTGGTAATGAAAATATCCTCGAATTTATAAACTAGGTGAAGTAGAGCTTGATCATACAGAATGTGAAAAGACTTGGGAGTCATGGTAAGCAGGAATCTAAAGCCAAGACAACAGTGCCTAAGTGTGCGCAATAAGGCTAACAGATTACTAGAATTTATTTCAAGAAGTTTAAGCAACAGAAGTCCAAAAGTTATTTTACAGTTTATGGAAAAATAAACACATAGCAGTGTAATTGATCTTATTGACAACGTTTGCCCACGCAGTGGCTTTATCGAGTCACAGACAGATCTGTGACTCGATAAAGCCCACTGCGTGGGCGAAACGTTGTCAATAAAGAATCACATTATACTGCTTATGTGTTTATTTTTCCATTGTGTCGGTATTTTATACCATTTATTTACAGCTTATACATGGAAAATAAATACATAGCAGTAAGATCCTTATTGACACGTTGCCCACGCAGTCTTTATCGAGTCACAGATCTGTCTGTGACTCGATAAAGCCCACTGCGTGGGCGAAACGTTGTCAATAAAGGATCATATTATACTGCTTTTGTGTTTATTTTTCCATTGTGTCGGTATTTTATACCATTTATTTCCAGCTCTATACATCACTAGTGAGACCTCATTTGGATTATGCAGCTCAGTTTTGGTCTCCTTACTACAGGATGGATATAGATTCATTGGAGAACATACAAAGAAGAATGACTAAAATGATTTACAGTATAAGAAATCTCCCGTATGAAGATAGACTTAGAGCGTTGAATCTTGACTCTCTGGAGAGACGTAGAATGAGGAGATATCATCGAGGTGTACAAGTGGGAGGGGCTGGGTTTGATTGGTGTCGTGAGTACGGGAATAAATTCTTGGGTGGTGGTGGTTTTGATGTGGACCTGCCTTGTATGGGCCAGTAGGCCTTCTGCAGTGTTCCTCCATTCTTATGTTCTTAAAGGAGATATTAATAAAATACTGAGGATATCGAACCAACTAAGAACCAGAAATAACGGATTTAAATTGGATAAATTTAGATTTAGAAAGGACATAGGCAAGTACTGGTTTTCGAACAGAGTTGTAGATGCGTGGAACAATCTTCCGAGTACTGTGATAGAGGCTAGGACCTTAAGTGGCTTTAAAAAGAGATTGGACAAATATATGAGTGGGAGGGGCTGGGTTTGATTGGTGTCGTGAGTACGGGAGTAAATTCTTTGGTAGTGGTGGTTTTGATAAGGACGTGCCTTGTATGGGCCAGTAGGCCTTCTGCAGTGAGTTAATAGAATCATAAGAACATAAGAAAGGAGGAACACTGCAGCAGGCCTGTTGTCCCATACTAGGCAGGTCCTTCACAATCCGTCCCACTAACAGAACACTTGCTCAATCCAATTTTCAATGCTACCCAAGAAATAAGCTTTGATAATTCTATTTACTCATAATGCTATGTATTAATTTAGTCATTCTACGCTGAATGTTTTCTAACGAATTTATGTCCATTCTGTAATATGGAGACCAGAACTGAGCTGCGTAATCTAGGTGAGGCCTTACTAATGATGTATAAAGCTGTAATATAACCTCTGGACTTCTGTTGCTAACACTTCTTGATATAAATCCCAGTAATCTATTTGCCTTATTACGTACGCTTAGGCATTGCTGTCTTGGTTTAAGGTTGCTGCTTACCATCACCCCCAAGTCATAAGAGCATAAGAAAGGAGGAACACTGCAGCAGGCCTGTTGGCCCATACTAGGCAGGTCCTTCACAT
The DNA here is from genome assembly GCA_009830355.1 of Cherax destructor. Lineage (NCBI taxonomy): Eukaryota > Metazoa > Arthropoda > Malacostraca > Decapoda > Parastacidae > Cherax > Cherax destructor. The sequence continues at coordinate 9,231 of WNWK01051405.1, forward strand.
TCCATCCCACTAACAGAATATTTGTTCAACCTAATTTTCAATGCTACCCAAGAAATAAGCTTTGATAATTTTATTTACTCATGTGCAATTCCCACTCAAATCCAACCCCTCTCACTCATGAATTTAGCCAACCTAAATTTAAAACTAACCAAGGTCCTTGCTTCAATAACCCTACTAGGCAGACTGTTCCACTCATCAACTACCCTATTTCCAAACCAATACTTTAGAACATAAGAACATAAGAAAGGAGGAACACTGCAGCAGGCCTGTTGGCCCATACTAGGCAGGTCCTTCACAATCCATCCCACTAACAGAATAATTGCCCAACCTAATTTTCAATTCTACCCAAGAAATAAGCTTTGATGATTCTATTAACTAAAGTGCGAGTCCCACTCAAATCCAACCCCTCTCACTAATAAGAACATAAGAGACTCATAAGAACATCTGTATGGCTAAGTTCTACGTTATTTAACTTATAAGTGCTTGGGTTATGGACACTCCCGAGCTTCAGAACTGCATCTGCCACTTTTCTGACCACGAATTAAGTTTGTCTAAATCTTCCTGTTAATGAAAATATCCCTCGAATTTATAAACTAGGTGAAGTAGAGCTTGATCATACAGAATGTGAAAAAGACTTGGGAGTCATGGTAAGCAGGAATCTAAAGCCAAGACAACAGTGCCTAAGTGTGCGCAATAAGGCTAACAGATTACTAGAATTTATTTCAAGAAGTATAAGCAACAGAAGTTCAAAAGTTATTTTACAGCTCTATGGAAAAATAAACACATAAGCAGTGTAATGTGATCCTTTATTGACAACGTTTCGCCCACGCAATGGGCTTTATCGAGTCACAGACAGATCTGTGACTCGATAAAGCCCACTGCGTGGGCGAAACGTTGTCAATAAAGAATCACATTATACTGCTTATGTGTTTATTTTCCATTGTGTCGGTATTTTATACCATTTATTTACAGCTTTATACATGGAAAAATAAATACATAAGCAGTATATGATCCTTTATTGACAACGTTTCGCCCACGCAGTGGCTTTATCGAGTCACAGATCTGTCTGTGACTCGATAAAGCCCACTGCGTGGGCGAAACGTTGTCAATAAAGGATCATATTATACTGCTTATGTGTTTATTTTTCCATTGTGTCGGTATTTTATACCATTTATTTCCAGCTCTATACATCACTAGTGAGACCTCATTTGGATTATGCAGCTCAGTTTTGGTCTCCTTACTACAGGATGGATATAGATTCATTGGAGAACATACAAAGAAGAATGACTAAAATGATTTACAGTATAAGAAATCTCCCGTATGAAGATAGACTTAGAGCGTTGAATCTTGACTCTCTGGAGAGACGTAGAATGAGGGGAGATATCATCGAGGTGTACAAGTGGGAGGGGCTGGGTTTGATTGGTGTCGTGAGTACGGGAATAAATTCTTGGGTGGTGGTGGTTTTGATGTGGACCTGCCTTGTATGGGCCAGTAGGCCTTCTGCAGTGTTCCTCCATTCTTATGTTCTTAAAGGAGATATTAATAAAATACTGAGGATATCGAACCAACTAAGAACCAGAAATAACGGATTTAAATTGGATAAATTTAGATTTAGAAAGGACATAGGCAAGTACTGGTTTTCGAACAGAGTTGTAGATGCGTGGAACAATCTTCCGAGTACTGTGATAGAGGCTAGGACCTTGGGTGGCTTTAAAAAGAGATTGGACAAATATAAGAGTGGGAGGGGCTGGGTTTGATTGGTGTCGTGAGTACGGGAGTAAATTCTTAGGTAGTGGTGGTTTTGATAAGGACGTGCCTTGTATGGGCCAGTAGGCCTTCTGCAGTGAGTTAATAGAATCATAAGAACATAAGAAAGGAGGAACACTGCAGCAGGCCTGTTGTCCCATACTAGGCAGGTCCTTCACAATCCGTCCCACTAACAGAACACTTGCTCAATCCAATTTTCAATGCTACCCAAGAAATAAGCTTTGATAATTCTATTTACTCATAATGCTATGTATTAATTTAGTCATTCTACGCTGAATGTTTTCTAACGAATTTATGTCCATTCTGTAATATGGAGACCAGAACTGAGCTGCGTAATCTAGGTGAGGCCTTACTAATGATGTATAAAGCTGTAATATAACCTCTGGACTTCTGTTGCTAACACTTCTTGATATAAATCCCAGTAATCTATTTGCCTTATTACGTACGCTTAGGCATTGCTGTCTTGGTTTAAGGTTGCTGCTTACCATCACCCCAAGTCATAAGAACATAAGAAAGGAGGAACACTGCAGCAGGCCTGTTGGCCCATACTAGGCAGGTCCTTCACATTCCATCCACTAACAGAATATTTGTTCAACCTAATTTTCAATGCTACCCAAGAAATAAGCTTTGATAATTTTATTTACTCATGTGCAATTCCCACTCAAATCCAACCCCTCTCACTCATGAATTTAGCCAACCTAAATTTAAAACTAACCAAGGTCCTTGCTTCAATAACCCTACTAGGCAGACTGTTCCACTCATCAACTACCCTATTTCCAAACCAATACTTTAGAACATAAGAACATAAGAAAGGAGGAACACTGCAGCAGGCCTGTTGGCCCATACTAGGCAGGTCCTTCACAATCCATCCACTAACAGAATAATTGCCCAACCTAATTTTCAATTCTACCCAAGAAATAAGCTTTGATGATTCTATTAACTCAAGTGCGAGTCCCACTCAAATCCAACCCCTCTCACTAATAAGAACATAAGAGACTCATAAGAACATCTGTATGGCTAAGTTCTACGTTATTTAACTTATAAGTGCTTGGGTTATGGACACTCCGAGCTTTAGAACTTTGCATTTATCTACATTGAACTGCATCTGCCATTTTTCTGACCAGGAATTGAGTTTGTCTAAATCCTCCTGTAGTTCACTGACATCTACGTCTGGGAAACGATTATCCTACGATTCCTTTTGTGTCATCAGCGAATTTGCTCATATCACTAGAAATTCCCTCGTCAAAGGGCATTTATATTTATAATAAAAAAAACGGGCCCAAAACCGATCCCTGAGGAAGCCACTTATTACAGATCCCCTCCGATTTAAAACCCCCATTTATGCACCCTCTGCTTCCCATTTTTGAGCCATGACTGATCCATGACAACACCCTTCCCTAATGCCATGAGCAGCCACTTTTTTTAAAAGTCAAAAACCCTTGGGGCCCCCAGGCCTGCCGCGTAACACACTCCCGTGTTTCTCCTGTCCCCTCCAGTGT
>WNWK01051406.1:0-12495 GCA_009830355.1 Cherax destructor
TCTCTCCTTTACCGATACCCTTCCTTTCTCTCTCCGTGTATCCACACCCTCCTTTTCACTCTTCGCTTATCTATATCCTCCTTCTCTTCTCCCTTCCTATCTTTACCTCTCACCCTCCTATCTCTTCGTCCCTCTATCCTCCTCTTTACAAGCGACGCTGATCCTCTCTCTATTCCACATTTATTCCATAATAAAAATATAGGAGGGGCACTGCAGCAGGTCTACTGGCCCATGCTAGGCAGGTCTAACTCACACCCATTCATGTGGTCGTCTAACGTATTTTAAGCTATCCAAGTTGTTACTCGGGAGTTGGTTCCACTTATCCACAGTTCTATTATCAAACCAGTGTTTTCCTATATCCTTTCTAAATCTAATATTTTTTTCCATCTTGAACCCACTGCTGCGAGTTCTGTCTTGGTTAAACATTTTTATCACGTTCATTATATCCCTCTTTACTTATTCCTGTCTTCCATTTATGCATCTCAATCAGATATTCCCTATTTTGACGCCTTTCTTAGAGAGTGCAGATTCGGTGTCCTCAGTCTATCCTCGTAGAAAAGATTTCTGATACACAAACAACCGCATATAGCAGAGAGGAGCTTACGACGACGTTTCGGTCCGACTTGGACCATTTACAAATCACACTAACAAAAGAAGGGACGGAGAGGGTTTATATAGGCAGCCGCCCTGTCGGTTGCCTATATATTCAATCAAATACAGAGGCAGCAGGCATAGTAGCGAAGTAAAGGTGGTCAGTCCCTCAGCCTGGATAAGTGTTCAGTTCCATAGTCTATGGAGGTGAGCATTTCTCCAGGCTGAGAACGACCACCTCAAACTATTTCTCCAAATTCGATGGACTGATTACATCATCTTTTCTTCACTGTCACACCTGCTGCTTCTGCATTGGACTGAAGAAGCTTGTACATGTGTCTTACTCTTCACCCTTCAAAGGCGTTAAAAATGACGAATTTCTCTTTAATTTTCCACAGGCTTAATGCTTGCTTGATAAAGGCTTGTTGTTTGCTTGATGAAACGTTTTGCCTACACAGTAAACTCAAATACGAAGGAAGCATTAGTAATGAAATAAAGATAATGTAATCAGTTCCTCAACCTTGGAGAAAATGTATTTGAGTAGTCAGTCCCTCTGCCTGGAGAAAAGTTCAACTCCATGAACTCCTGTGTCTTGTGATCCTTTAATTGACAACGTTTCGCTCACACAGTGGGCTTTATCAAGTCACAAACAGATCTACCTGGGTGATAGGCACCAGAACAACGGATTCTACAACATAGCTGAACCTCTTGCCAAGAAACTTCTTCATCATTATCCCACATATGAACATAAGAATGGAGGAACACTGCAATTGGTCTACTCATATACTTGCCCAATCTCTTTTTAAAGTTACCCAAGGTTCTAGACTCTGTCACCGTACTCGGAAGATCGTCACATGCAGCATTCCCCCTACCTTGACCCAGCATTCCCCACCTGACCCAGCATTCCCCATCTGACCCAGCATTCCCCACCTGACTAAATCCTATAAATACTCTTGTACCTTTCACCCAGGTAGATCAGTTTGTGACTTGATAAAGCCCACTGGTGGGCGAAACGTTGTCAATAAAATCACATTATACTGCTTATGTGTTTATATTTCCATTGTGTCGGTATTTTATACCATTTATTTCCATCCTGTGTCTTATGGGGCTTGTTGCCTGCTAGTTAAGGTCTTGAAAATGGGGCATGTTGCCTGCTTGTTTTGGAATTTTAGAGCGTGCTCGTGCATCAAACTTGGTGATTAACACCGAAAAGTATGTAAAAGACACGTTTGCTACAGTCTTGATAATCACAGTGTCATTCTCACACAGGGGCGTTGTATGGACCTTCTTGTTTGATTGTCGGGGCTTACTGACTGTTTACTACAGGGGTTGTTACCTGCTTGCTGGGGACTTGTTGCCTGCTTGTTGCCTGTTTGTTGTGACTTCTTTGAATGGTTAAGTTTCTTGTGTTTGCTTGTTAATTGGTTGGTGGGGGATGCTGCAAGCAAGATGGGTGTTTGTTGAGTGGGTGGTGGGAGGGATGCTGAATGCAAGATGGGTGTTTGTTGAGTGGTTGATCAGCAGTGAGTGCAAAAATTAGTATTCAGTGGGCGTGTGTCGAGTACATTGTGATAGTTGAGTGCATGATTGCGTGTTTGCCGGGGTCATAGTGAGGCTTGTGTGTGTGTGTGTGTGTGTGTGTGTATGTGTGTGTGTGTAATATCTACGTACATGGTTAGTATACGCAACAAAAATGGTAGGCACTTCTGATGTGCCTGAGATGCCATAATCGCTGCGTTGTGAGAGCACAGGTTCCCTGAAGGCACTAATTCCTAAACAAATGTTGGGTATCATAGCATATATTCAGAGTCGGGGAAAAAAGGTAGACGTTTAATTTATCTCTTCAAACAGGTGTAGTGTCTGATATGTGGAAGATGGCTAATGTAATTCCTATTTTTAAAGCAGGGGACAAGTCACTACCGTCAAATTACCCCAATAAGCCTGACCTCAATTGTAGGTAAATTACTAGAGTCCATTATAGCTGATATTATAGAAGCCATCTGGATAAAAATAATTTGATTAATGATACTCAGCATGGATTCACGAGGGGCCGTTCCTGCCTAACTAATTTATTAACTTTCTTCGGTAAAGCTTTTGAGGCTGTTGATCACGATAAAGAATTTGATATTGTTTATTTAGATTTTAGTAAGGCTTTTGATAGTGTACCGCACCAGAGACTGAAAATAGGGAAAAGTGTTGTCATGGATCGAGTCATGGCTCACCAAAGGAAGCAGAGAGACTGCATTAATGGGGTTAAATCCGAATATGGTTCTGTAACAAGTGGCGTTCCACAGGAATCAGTCTTAAGCCCGTTGTTGTTTATAATATATATCAATGACCTTGACGAGGAATTACTAGTGATATGATCAAATTCGCCGACGACACGAAGATAGGTAGGATAATTGATTCAAACGTAGATGTCATGGACCTTCAGGAGGATTTAGACAAACTTAATTTATGGTCAGAAAAGTGGCAGATGCAGTTCAATGTGGATAAATGCAAGGTTCTGAAGCTAGGGAGTGTCCATAACCCTAGCACTTATAAGTTAAATAATGTAGAACTTAGCCATTCAGATTGCGAAAAGGACTTTGGGGTTATGGTAAGCAGCAACCTTAAACCAAGAGAGCAATGCATAAGCGTACGTAATAAGGCAAATAGATTACTGGGATTTATATCAAGAAGTGTAAGCAACAGAAGTCCAGAGGTTATATTACAGCTTTATACATCATTAGGAAGGCCTCACCTAGATTACGCAGCTCAGTTCTGGTCTCCATATTACAGAATGGATATAAATTCGTTAGAAAACATTCAGCGTAGAATGACTAAATTAATACATAGCATTAGAAATCTTCCGTATGAAGATAGATTGAAGACCCTTAAATTACATTCACTTGTATGACGAGAATGAGGGAGACATGATCGAGGTATACAAGTGGAAAATGGAGTATTAACAAAGGGGATATAAATAAGGTCTTGAGGATATCTCTCCAAGAGAGAACTCGCAATAATGGATTCAAGTTAGATAAGTTTAGATTTAGAAAGGATATAGGAAAGTATTGGTTTGGAAATAGGGTAGTTGATGAGTGGAACAGTCTGCCTAGTAGGGTTATTGAAGCAAGGACCTTGGGTAGTTTCAAATTTAGGTTGGATAAATTCATGGGTGGTGGAGTAGCGATGTACGTCAGAGACAATTTAAATTGTTGTGTTAGACAAGATATAAAATTAGAAGCGTCAGCCACTGAATCTGTTTGGTTACAGCTTCTTGAGGGCCGTGTAAAACTTATCTTGGGTGTGATTTACAGGCCCCCAAATCTTGATAGGGAGTGCAGTAAACTTCTATGGGATGAAATTCGTAAGGCATCTACATATGAAAATGTTGTGCTAATGGGAGATATCAACTTTAGACAAATTGACTGGAACAATTTGACAAGAAATTTAGAGTCAAGTGACTTTCTTGATACGATTCAGGATTGTTTTTGAAACAGTTGGTGACAGAACCAACTAGAGGAAATAACCTGCTAGACTTGGTTCTTGCCAGCAGGGAATCTCTAATTAATAATCTTGAGGTTAATGATGAGCTTAGGAAAGTGAGCACAAATCACTCAGTTTTAATATATCATGGAATTACCCTAATAATGGCAATCAAGTCTCTGTCCCTGACTTCCGCCTGGCTGATTTCATAGGACTGAAAAATTACCTGGGTGGGCTGAACTGGAATGACCTGACAGTGGGTCAGGTAGGTGGTGATTGCCAATATGACGTTTTCAGAGAATAGTTCTAGCTGCTCAGACAACTTATGTTCCTAATAGAGAAATCAGATCAAACAAAAATGATCCTAAGTGGATGAACAATAGATTAAAACATCTCATTGGTCAAAAGAGAGGCATATATAGGCGAATCAAAAGAGGAGAGGGGCAATTAAGTAATCAATATATTCAGTTAAAGAGAGAAATAAAAAAGGGAATAAGAAAAGCAAAAAGAGACTATGAGGTTAAAGTTGCAAGAGAATCGAAAACAAACCCAAAAGGATTTTTTCAGGTATACAGAAGTAAGATTAAGGACAAGATAGGCCCACTCAAAAGTTACTCAGGTCAGCTCACCGTCAGTGATAAGGAAATGTGTAGAATTTTTAACACTTACTTCCTCTCAGTTTTTACACAGGAAGATACTAGCGATATTCCAGAAATAATAAATTATGTAGAACAGGACGATAGTAAACTATACACGATTAGGGTCACAAGTGACATGGTCCTTAGACAAATAGATAAATTAAAACCTAATAAATCCCAGGCCGTGATGAACTGTATGCAAGGGTTCTAAAGGAATGTAAAGAGAGCTTAGCAAACCTATGGCTAATCTTTTCAACATATCACTGCAAACTGGCATGGTGCCAGATAAGTGGAAAATTGCAAATGTAATACCTATTTTCAAAGCAGGAGACAGGTCCTTAGCTTCGAACTATAGACCAATAAGCCTAACCTCCATAGTGGGAAAATTTATGGAATCAATAATAGCCGAGGCAATTCGTAGCCATCTTGAAAAGCATAAATTAATCAATGAATCTCAGCACGGTTTTACAAAAGGGCGTTCCTGCCTTACAAATTTAATAACTTTTTCACTAAGGTATTTGAGGAGGTAAATCATGGTAATGAATATGATATTGTGTATATGGACTTCAGTAAGGCTTTTGATAGAGTCCCACATCAGAGACTATTGAGGAAAATTAAGGCACACGGAATAGGAGGAGAAATTTTTCCTGGATAGAGGCATGGTTGACAAATAGGCAGCAGAGAGTTTGCATAAATGGGGAGAAATCAGAGTGGGGAAGTGTCACAAGCGGTGTTCCACAGGGGTCAGTATTGGGCCCCTTGTTGTTCACAATCTACATAAACGACATAGATGAGGGAATAAATAGCGACATAAGCAAGTTTGCCGATGACACCAAAATAGGCCGTCCAATTCATTCAAATGAGGACATTAGAGCACTCCAGGAAGATTTGAATAGACTGATGCAGTGGTAGGAGAAGTGGCAGATGCAGTTTAATATAGATAAATGCAAAGTTCTAAATATTGGACAGGACAATAACCATGCCACATATAAACTAAATAATGTAGATCTTAATACTACTGATTGCGAAAAGGATTTAGGAGTTCTTGTTAGCAGTAATCTAAAACCAAGACAGCAGTGCATAAGTGTTCGCAATAAAGCGAACAGAATCCTTGGCTTCATATCAAGAAGCATAAATAATAGGAGTCCTCAGGTTGTTCTTCAACTCTATATATCCTTGGTTAGGCCTCATCTAGATTATGCTGCACAGTTTTGGTCACCGTATTACAGAATGGATATAAATGCTCTGGAAAACGTACAAAGGAGGATGACTAAGTTGATTCCATGTATCAGAAATCTTGTAGATGAATGGTTCAGAGAACCGACAAGTTATAAATTAGACACATATGCAACACTTGGGTATCTTTATTGAGGAACTTTATTGAGGGACTGATAACCTCAAACTCCTCCTCTCCTTACACCTTTCTACTTTGTATTGGACTGATGAAGCCACTGTGTGGCGAAACGTTTCCTCAATAAAGATACCCAAGTGTTGCATATGTGTCTAATTTATCAGAAATCTTGCCTATGAGGATAGACTGAGGGCCCTGAATCTGCACTCTCTAGAAAGGCGTAGAATTAGGGGGGGATATGATTGAGGTGTATAAATGGAAAACAGGAATAAATAAAGGTGATGTAAATAGCGTGCTAAAAATATCTAGTATTGACAGGACTCGCAGCAATTGCTTTAAGTTGGATAAATTCAGATTCAGGAAGGATATAGGAAAGCATTGGTTTGGTAATAGAGTTGTCGATGAGTGGAACAAACTCCCGAGTACAGTTATAGAGGCTAAAACGTTGTGTAGTTTTAAAAATAGGCTAGATAAATATATGAGTGGGTGCGGGTGGGTGTGAGTTGGACCTGACTAGTTTGTGCTACTAGGTCAGATGCCGTGCTCCTTCCTTAAGTGAATGTAACCTGACCTGGATGGGTCGGGCATTGGCTTAACCCGGTGGGAGATTTGGACCTGCCTCGCATGGGCCAGTAGGCCTGCTGCAGTGTTCCTTCTTTCTTATGTTCTTCTTATTAGTTGTGACTTGTTTCATCCAAGATTTTGTGACCTTTATTTTTCGTATATCCGGCGTGTATAGCGCGTGTATGGCCGATGTTTAGTAGGTGTATAGTGTATATATGCTGAGTCCTGGCGAGAAGACAAGCGCACGTTTACTCAGACTACAGGTGTTCAGACACATGTTGGGAACCACAGCTGTGCAGCCACATGTTTGGTTGCCACAGGTGTTGGATTGATCATATTCCGCATTTTACAACCAACTTAATATCCAAGCTTTCGTGTCCTCGACATTCGTTGGATGCAACACGAATATACCACAAAATTTATTACGGCTGATGGAGTGAACACCTCCTTTTAAGGCTGAGGGACTGATCACCTCAGATTAATCTTTCCCCGTCACCAGCAGATTCATCAAGGCTCAGGGACTGATTACTTCAAACTACTACTATCACTACTACTACTACTACGCATCTTCCACTGAGAATATCAAAATGGTATACAGTACCGACAGGTTGGTAAGTAAAACACATGCAATAGTTTCGTCTACACAGTAGGCTTCTTCAGTCGAGTACAGAAAAGTTGGCAGGAGCAGTAGGGATATGAAGACGACGTAATCAGTCCACCATCCTTGAAGGCGTAGTTTTGAGGTGGTCAGTCCCTCAGCCTGGAGAAGAGTTTTGTTCCATAGTCTGGAACAATGTCTCCAGGATCATTCTCTGTTGTGGATTGATGAAGCCACTGGTTGGCGAAACGTCTGTACAACAAAGATACCCAATTGTCGCAAATGTGTCTTATTTATTTGTCATGAATAAGACGAGGTAATTACGTCGCAGCGACGATATTTATGTTTGAAATGTTAACGTAATGGAAAAAAAACGTAAAGTGCCGAGCATTGTTTTCTTGCAATAGCTGGGTTAAGTGCCGAGCATTGTTTTCTTGCAATGACTGAGTTTTTTCTCTCATCCAGACCAGCAGAACGTTTCAAGAGGAAAATGGAGCACTGAGTGCTACAAGTGCCGGATCACGGGTACTATAAGTACCCGTGATCCCCAAGTGCTAGGATCCGGTACTCTTGAAGACAGTGATATACCTTTATACCTTTGATGAGTTTCGAGAGTCTTACTACTCTCGGAGGCTCGTCTGGTGCTAGCCTGTTCAACCAGGCTGTTGCTGTGGGAGGCCCGCTGCCCAACATATCCATCACAGCCTGGTTGATCTGGACCACTATAAGAAACAGGACCATTACTTGTCCTAAGTGTCAGCTCATGAAGAAACTGGAAGACTGATGTACTGAACATCTCCAGGCTGGGGGACTGATTTCCTCAAAGTCCTCGTCTTTTACTGTTTTCTCTGTATGGGACTGGTGAAGCTACTTTCTAGCGAAGCGTTTCAGATTAAAGATACCAAAGTGTTGCTCAAGTGTCTCGTTTATCACCACTACAAGTGTCAGATGATGAAGAAACTGGACTACTACAAGTGTCAAGCTGGAGAAGCAACTTTTATTCGCCCCAATATTCGTTGTGCAGCGTGTCTTCCCTTCAGTATTGTTTGCAGTACGCTATCTGATTCCTAGTGGCAGAGGAGCCGAGCTGTGATGGTTATACTGTACTGCGGGCTGCTAGCAGCAACAGTCTGATTGGACACACATTCAACCCCAGAAAAGTTTGGCTGGGTTGCTATGCGAAAAGCCTTTGAAAGTGCTCACACGTGTCACAACACAGCAAAACCAGATGTAGTGAACGCTTATTGGAGTGTGTGTGTGTGTGGGCTGTACCTCGCCTCCCGGCCCAAGACGGACCAGAAACGTCTTTATAGTTTCATTCTCCTGTCTGTGGGTTATTTGTGTACGTTTACCCCTTAAGTTCGTGGCTCAATTTGTAGTTGCTTCATCTCACACCTGGAGGACATCATATCAGACATAGACAGAGATGAGATGTAAGCCATAGCACCATGTCTTTTGCAGACGATACTAGAATCTGCACGAGTGTCAGCCATTGAGCACACGGTAAATCTCAAGCGAATATAAACCAAGTTTTCCAATGGGCATCGGAAAATATGATGTTCAATGAGAACAAATTTCAATTATTCCGTTATGAAAACTTAAGGAAATAATAACTAGAACGGGTATACTACAAACTCTAACCACAGAATAGAGCGAAAAATTAATGTGAAGGACATGGGAGTGTTAATGTCAGGGATTTCACCTTCAAGGATCACAAGTGTCATTATCACGTCTACTAGGAAAATGATAGGATGGAAAATGAGGACTTTCAAAACAAGAGATACTATGCCAATGATGATACTCATTATGTCACTTGTTCTCTCTATAGACTGGAATACTGCTATACATTATCAGCCCCATTCAAGGCAGGTGAAATAGCAGATCTAAGAATGTACAGAGAACCTCCCTGCACGTATTAGTTCAGCCAATTACCTTAATTACATGGAACGCAAGCGAGAAAGATATATCATAATCTGCATCTGTAAAATCTAGAGGGACTGGTCCCAAATCTGGAAGAGAAATCACTCTCAATGAAAGCAAGAGACTAGGCAGACGGTTTAACATATCTCAGTGAAAATCAGGAAGCCGTGAGTACATTAAGATAAAACAAAATAAGTGTCCGATTCCCATGACTATTTAACTGCCTCCCATCATACATAAAGGGAATTACCAATAGACCCCTGACTGCCTTCAAGAGGGAACTGAACAGATACCTAAAGTCAGTGTCCGATCAGCCGGGCTGTGGTTCACCGGGAGGCCTGGTCGAGCACTGGGCAGCGGGGGCGTTGACCCTCGGAACGACGTCCAGGTAGATTCACTTTGTCTGTAACATGCGGAGCTCAGTTATTCTAATGTTCTTAGCCTTGCCTCAACGTATGGTCAAGTCTCCTACCTGTTTGCCTCCTGTTTACCCAGTAGACAAGAGATGCCTGTTCGCTAGCCGACTGTTATGGTTAGCAACTGAGGTACGACAACAGCTCTTAGTTTGTAGATAAATGGTTCAGAGAACCGACAAGTTGTTAAATTAGACACATATGCAACCCAACATATGCAACCCAAGTGTTGCATATGTGTCTAATTTAACAACTTGTCGGTTCTCTGAACCATTTATCTACATCCTGTCTGACACAGCAACTTCTTGGGTTCTTGATACAAAGGGATTCTTCAACATTTGTCCAAACCTTTGGACAAGGACTTACTTCGACTAGTGGTTGATACCACTATGACCTGCCTCCTACTGCTGCATCTCACCTGATTACAGCATATAAGCCACCTCTACGGCCGTTTGCTACACTTCCAACAAGATTGATGGACTGAACACATCGACTCCAGGCCGAGGGACTGATAACCTCAAACTCCTCCTCTCCTTATACCTTTCTACTTTGTATTGGACTGATGAAGCCACTGTGTGGCGAAACGTTTCCACAATAAAGATACCCAAGTGTTGCATATGTGTCTAATTTAACAGCTCTTAGTTTGCGAAACACTTGTAGCAACTCTCAACGTCATTCTTGCAACTCAAACACTAAAAGACAAAACAGTATCTTGGCTCTCAAAAGTAAAACTTTTCGTTTAATTAAATATGAGAGAACGAGACAGAGCAAAGGGCAACGAACTGCAAAAAAAAAAAAAAAAGTGCAACATATCGAATATTATTATACTGAATTTCGTTCATGCTGATATTAACGAAGACAAAGTTCACAGAGAAAATGGCAGTCAATCTTGAGGTGAATTAGGAATGAAACTACAGGTGACACACACACAATACCAACAAGTTGATAAATAAGATATATTTGCAACGCTTGGTTGTCTTTGTTGCTGAAACGCTAAGAGGGAATATGTGCAACTAATGTGATATTTTATTGTGGCAACGTTTCGCTCTCCAGGAGAGCGAAACAGTGCCACAATGAAATATAGATAAATGGTTCAGAGAACCGACAAGTTGATAAATTAGACAAATGTGCAACACTTGGGTATCAATAAAAATACCCAAGTGTTGTGCATTATCTAATTTATCACGTAAATATCACATTAGTTGCACATGTGTCCTTTTACCCACAGCTACACACACACACACACACACACACACACACACACACACACACACACACACCCAAAGGTTTGGCAAAGAATCGCTGAGTTAGTGTCACACGTTCCTAGACGCTATCTCAGGTGAACTGTAAACCCTTGCTGAGGTCGGGTTGGCCTCATCCCAGCGCATTCTTCACCCTGTTCGTCCCTTCACTATATTGGCGTGGAATCCTCTGGCATCATGCATTCTTAATCTTATTACAACGTTCTGCGAACGCCAGTTTTTATACCGTTGAAAAAACATTTTTAAAATGAGGATTACACTTATGGGAGAAACAGGACACATTATTCTGGAAATTAAGCAAACAACGGAATATTTTGCGTGAGTGGGCATGCAGATGGTGGGTGGATGCGCCTCCTGACTTTCACCGCCCGAGGAGAGATGTATCAGCTACTTTGTTAAGATCTCCAGTGCCACACAAGGTAAACAATTGCTTGCATTGTCAAGCTCACAGGAGGAAGGACGGCAGGTGTGGCCCGGCTGACGCCCCCTGTGTGGCCTGGGCATGACCCCAAAGGGGCCCCAGCTAGTGACCTTAGTGTGGCCGGATCAGAGGTGAAGGATCATCTACTACTGCTACTACTACTAATAATAATTACTACTACTAATAATAATAATTACTACTAATAATGGTAATTATTTTCATCATGTATTAGTTTTTGGCAAAGTGACAAATATTAGAAATTAGAAAATATTGCCCCAATATTCAGAAAGAAAAATTAGAACATTAAATTTTAAAGGCAGTTGATGTAGAACTGATCTGTAGTAGAATTTCCTTCACAACAGTAGTGACTCACCTCAGTTGCTAGTTGTCTACCATCAACGGAGATCATTCTCTCAGCCTCTCCCCGGGCACGTGACTTGACTTGACCTGACCTTAGTTGCTTCTCAATCTACCAGCAAAGCATGGAGAAACCGGGAAGACCCGTCCTGGGGAACCTACCTGTCATCTACCAACGCTTTGACCTGACATTACCTGTCTTCTGACCTCCCATTGCCTTGACCTGACATTACCTGTCTTCTGACCTCTCATTGCCTTGACCTGACTGTTCACACACACACACACACACACACACACACACACACACACACACACACACACACACACACACACACACCCTCTCTCTCTCTCTCTCTCTCTCTCTCTCTCCCCCTCTCTCTCTCTCTTTCCTCTCCTTTCCCCTAGTGACTTGAGGATGGTCAAGTACAGACCGAAAGGCTTCTAGATTTTGTTTCATCCTTTACTGAGTTTTACTTTGATCATGGTCATGGCCTGCTGCAGTGTTCCTTCTTTTTTATGTTCTTATGGAAGAGAATAAGAAGAGAGGGGGACTTCAGTAGGCCTACTGGTCCATGCAGTCAAGTCCAGCTCACACCTGCTCGTGTACCTGTCCAACCTATCCAGAGTAACTCACGAAATCGTAATGACACGATTGGAAACAAACCATACCACGGGCGTCGGTCTGGAGTTTTTCTACTCTATCTGCGGGTTCAAGCCCCGCCCGTGGTAGGTTTTTTGATCCAGAGTAACTTTACTGATCTGCGTCTTCTCCACAGGTTGGGTACCACTTCGAGCTGACAGCGGCTTATGCAGCGAAGATAGCGAAAAAGATGATGATACGAAGACGCCCAGATCATCCGACCCCACTTCAGGTAATTTTCTTTTTTTGAAATTAAGAAAATGTGCAAC
>WNWK01051407.1:0-12495 GCA_009830355.1 Cherax destructor
CCAGTCTCTTATTAATCTTACTCTAACCATTCCTTATTGATCTCACTCTTACCATTCTCTTATTAATCCTCTCTTACCAGTCTCTTATTAATCTCACTATTACCAGTCTCTTTTATCACTCTTACCAGTCTCTTATTAATCTCACTATTACCAGTCTCTTATTAATCTCACTATTACCTTTCTCTTATTAATCTCACTATTAACAGTCTCTTATTAATCTCACTCTTACCATTTTCTTATTAATCTCACTCTTACCAGTCTCTTATTAATCTTACTATTACCAGTCTCTTATTAATCCTACTCTTACCAGTCCCTTATTAATCTCACTCTTACCAGTCTTATTAATCTCATTCTTACCATTCTCTTATTAATTGCTCTCTTACCAGTCTCTTATTAATCTCACTCTTACCAGTCTCTTATTAATCTCACTCTTACCAGTCTCATATTAATCTCACTATTATCAGTCTCTTATTAATCCCACTCTTACCATTCTCTTATTAATCTCACTCTTACCAGTCTCTTATTAATCTCACTATTACTAGTCTCTTATTAATCTCACTCTTACCAGTCTCTTATTAATCTCACTCTTACCATTCTCTTATTAATTTCATTCTTACCATTCTCTTATTAATCTCACTCTTACATAAGAAAATAAGAAAGGAGGAACACTGCAGGGTCTGTTGGCCCATACTAGGCAGGTCCTTCACAATCCAACCCACTAACAGGAGATTTGCCCAACCCAATTTACAATGCTACCCAAGCAATAAAATCTGAAAATTCAATTTACCCATGTGCAAGACCCACTCAAATCCAACCCCTCTCATTCATGTATTTGTCCAACCTAAATTTGAAACTACCGAGGTATACAAGTGGAAAATGGGTATTAACAAAGGGGATATAAATAAGGTCTTGAGGGTATCTCTCCAAGAGAGAACCCGCAATAATGGATTCAAGTTAGATAAGTTTAGATTTAGAAAGGATATAGGAAAGTATTGGTTTGGAAATAGGGTAGTTGATGAATGGAACAGTCTGCCTAGTAGGGTTATTGAAGCAAGGACCTTGGGTAGTTTTAAATTTAGGTTGGATAAATTCATGAGTGAAAGGGGTTGGATTTGAGTGGGAATTGCACATGAGTAAATAAAATTATCAAAGCTTATTTTTTGGGTAGCATTGAAAATTAGGTTGAACAAATATTCTGTTGGTGGGATGGAATGTGAAGGACCTGCCTAGAATGGGCCAACAGGCCTGCTGCAGTGTTCCTCCTTTCTTATGTTCTTATGTTCTTCTTATACCCTACTAGACACACTGTTCCACTCATCAACTACCCTATTTCCAAACCAATACTTTCCTATATCCTTTCTAAATCTAAACTTGTCTTATTTGAATCCATTATTGCGGGTTCTCTCTTGGAGAGATATCCTCAAGAATTTTTATATCCCCTTGTTAATACCCATCTTCCACTTATAAGAACATAAGAACATGAAAGGAGGAACACTGCAGAGGCCTGTTCCATACTAGCAGGTCCTTCACAATCCGTCCCACTAACAGAACACTTGCTCAATCTAATTTTCAATGCTCCAAGAAATAAGCTTTGACAATTCTACCCACTCATGCGCGAGTCCCCTAAATCCAACCCCTCTCACTCATGAATTTATCCAACCTAAATTTGAAACTACCCAAGGTCCTAGCTTCAATAACCCTACTAGGCAGACTGTTCCACTCATCAACTACCCTATTTCCAAACCAATACTTTCCTATATCCTTTCTAAATCTAAACTTATCTAACTTGAATCCAATTGCGAGTTCTCTCTTGGAGAGATATCCTCAAGACCTTATTTATATCCCCTTTTATCCATTTTCCATTTATATCGATCATGTCTCCCTCATTCTACGTCTTACAAGTGAATGTAATTTAGGTCTTCAATCTTTCTTCGTAAGGAAGATTTCTAATGCTATGTATTAATTTGTCATTCTACGCTGAATGTTTTCTAACGAATTTATGTCCATTCTGTAATATGGAGACCAAAACTGAGCTGCGTAATCTAGGTGAGGCCTTACTAATGATTATAAAGCTGTAATATAACCTGGACTTCTGTTGCTAACACTTTGATATAAATCCCAGTAATCTATTTGGCTTATTACGTACCTTAGGCATTGCTCTCTTGGTTTAAGGTTGCTGCTTACCATCACCCCCAAGTCCTTCTCAATCTGTATGGCTAAGTTTACGTTATTTAACTTATAAGTGCTTGGGTTATGGACACTCCGAAGAACTTTGCGTTTATCTACACTGATTGCATCTGCCACTTTTCTGACCACGAATTAAGTTTGTCTAAATCTTCCTGAAGTTCTATGACATCTATGTTTGAATCAATTATCCTACCTATCTTCGTGTCGTCGGCGAATTTGCTCATATCACTAGTAATTCCTCGTCAAGGTCATTGATGGAAATAAATGGTATAAAATACCGACACAATGGAAAAATAAACACATAAGCAGTATAATGTGATCCTTTATTGACAACGTTTCGCCACCAGTGGGCTTTATCAGTCACAGACAGATCTACCTGGAAAATAAGCAACATGGAGATATATATAGGTACAGTCAGGTGGAGAATGCTGGGTCAGGTGGAGAAAGCTGCATGTGAGTCTTAAAAGTAGTGTGATAGTTAAAAACATAGTGTGACTTAAAGGACCTGCAGTGTACCATTCTTGAGTTCTAGGTGGGGTAGCGTTGAAGAAGTTTCTTTGGGAATAGGTTCAGCTATGTTGTAGAAGCCGTTGTTCTGGTTGAAGTTGTTGGATATACAGATGAGTGATGATTCTAGGATTCTTCGGTATTGCGTGTTGTCTTCTTGGCGATGAGTCTTGCGTTTCGTAGTTGATTAAATGGTTGTGTAAATTTCGGTGTTGAACACAGGCATTTCTTGAGTCGTCAGATCTGCCTGCGTATGGTGTTCTGAAATGCGTGTTTGTAGGTCTCTGGATGTTTCGCCAACGTATAATTTCTGCAGCCATTACAAGGGATTGTGTATACCCCTGCCGTGGATTGAAGCTTTTCCTGTTTACTGGTAATGTCCTTAATGGTGGTGGATGTGGAGGTGGATACTGGAATGAGGTCTTAGAAAAATGTTGGAAACTTGTTTGGAAATGGAGTTGGTGGGAAGGACTATGTATCTCTTCTCAGCAGTGTCTTCTCTGGGTGTGTTGAAGATGTTTAATGCCCGTCGTCTGCAGTCTCTAATGAAGTGACGAGGATAGTGAAGTTTGGAAAAACTTGTTCAATGAGGGAGCATTCTTTCTTCAAGGAACTCACTGCTGCAGATTCTGAGTGGCTTCGTTATGTTGTCACCTGGCTTCGTTATGTTGACGACATTCTCATCATAACTCCCAGACGCTTCCAACGTTCAAGCTCTCCAACACGAACTCAACCAGGTTGAGCCATCAACCCAGTTTACACTAGAAGAAGAAGTCGACAATACTCTTCCTTTCCTTGATGTTCTTCTCTGCAAAGCTGACCATGAACTTCGTTTTAAAGTCTATCGAAAACCTACCAATCAACACGATCTTCTCCACTTTACCCCACCACGACACCAAAATTAAACGTGGTGTAATTATAGGCTTTTTCCTGCGCGCACTCAGAATCTGCAGGGAGTTCCTTGAAGAAGAATGCTCCCTCATTGAACAAGTTTTTCCAAACTTCACTATCCTCGTCACTTCATTAGAGACTGCAGACGACGGGCATTAAACATCTTCAACACACCCAAGAAGACACTGGAGAAGAGATACATAGTCCTTCCCACCAACTCAATTTCCAAACAAGTTTCCAACTTTTTTTCTAAGACCTCATTCCGAGTATCCACCTCCACATCCCCCACCATTAAGGACATTACCAGTAACAGACAGGAAAAGCTTCAATCCACGGCAGGGTATACATAATCCTGTAATGGCTGCAAAATTATACGTTGGCGAAACACCCGAGACCTACAAACACGCATTTCAGAACACCAGTACGCAGGCAGATCTGACGACTAAGAAATGCCTGTGTTCAACACCGAAATTTCACAACCATTTAATCAACTACAGAAACGCAAGACTCATCGCCAGAGAAGACAACACGCAATACCGAAGAACCTAGAATCATCACTCATCTGTATATCCAACAATTTCAACCAGAACAACGGCTCTACAACATAGCTGAACCTACAAGAAACTTCTTCAACGCTATCCCACCTAGAACTCAAGAATGGTACATGCAGGTCCTTTAAGTCACACTATGTTTTTAACTATCACACTACTTTTAAGACTCACATGCAGCTTCTCCACCTGACCCAGCATTCTCCACCTGACTTCCCTATATATCTCCATGTTGTTTATTTTCCAGGTAGATCTGTCTGTGACTCATAAAGTTACTCGTGGGCAAACGTTGTCAATAAAGGATCACATTATACTGCTTATGTGTTTATTTTCCAAGGTCATTGATATATTTATAAATAACAATGGGCCTAAGACTGATCCCTGTGGAACACCACTTGTTACAAGTCCCCATTTGGATTTAACCATTTATGCACACTCTCTGCTTCCTATTGGTGAGCCATGACTCGATCCATGACAGCACTTTTCCCCAATGCCATGAGCTGCCACTTTTTAACAGTCTCTGTGCGGTACTCTATCAAAAGCCTTACTAAAGTCTAAATAAACAATATCAATTCTTTATCGTGATCAACAGCCTCAAAAGCTTTAGTGAAGAAGGTTAATAAATTAGATAGGCAGGAACGGCCCCTCGTGAATCCATGCTGAGTATCATTAATCAAATTATGGTTATCTAGATGGCTTCTAATATTATCAGCTATAATTGACTCTAGTAATTTGCCTACAATTGAGGTCAGGCTTATTGGGCGGTTTTGACGGTGTGACTTGTCCCCTGCTTTAAAAATAGGAATTACATTATCCATCTTCCACATATCAGACACTACACCTGATATGTGTAGTGTCTCATTCTTCGTCTTATTAATCTCCCTTACCATTATCTTACTAATCTCACTCTTCCTCTCATCCTCTCACCCTGGGTCTGGAGTCGATGTGTTCAGTCCATCAATCTTGTAGGAAGTACAGCACAGGGCCGTAGAGGTGGCTTTTATGTTGAATTCTTCAACACTTGTCCAACTTTTGGACGAAGACTTACTTCGACTATTGGATGGTACCACTATGACCCCGCCTCCTCCTTCGCCTCACCTGACTACAGCATATAAGCCACCTCTACGGCCCTGTGCTGTACTTCTACAAGATTGATGGACTGAACACATCGACCAGGCGAGGGACTGATTACCTCAAACTCCTCCTCTCCTTACACCTTTCTACTTTGTATTTAATCTGATGAAGCCACTGTGTGGCGAAACGTTTCCTCAATAAAGATACCCAAGTGTTGCATATTTCTAATTTATAACTTGTCGGTTCTCTGAACCATTCATCTACGTGTAGTGTTCTTCATGATTACATAAATTCCATAGAATGGGGTATACTTAACTACCCAGCAGCACACATTTATACCAGCTGTATACATGCATGTTACTGAGTTGGAAGGACGTATACCTTTCTCAATTGCTTTTTTTTTTCGCAAGAGTTTGGTTGCAGGGCGCTTGCTGAAAGTAGTAGTTGCAAGGCGCTTTATGGAGTTTGGCTGCTTTCCTGGAGTTGTTATCGGTTTAGCTGTTTCTGAGGTGGTCTTGTATAGGATGTTTGCGAATGATACAAGGTTAGTTGTAAGCTGTAGATTGTTTGAATAGTCTCCATAAATTGGGGTATTATTATCCTTGGAGGACATAAAATGGTTCAGGTGTTACCCAATCTTCTATCTCTTAGGGGAGATCACTAAGGATCATTGGCCTTGGGAAGTTCTCCTTGTGGATGAAACTCTTGATTCTTTGTTGAAGGATCATCCTTTGTATTCTATAGGGAGGTGCGTTGATGATGTAGTCGGTGGTGTATGTTGGTTGCGGAGGGTTTTCCTGTCAGGAATATAGAGTTCCTGCATGTCGTATAGTTGTTTATCTAGCCTGACTCACGAAATCGTAATGACACGATTGCAAACAAACATACCACGGGTGGGGTTAGAACTCGCGATCAGAGAGTCTCAAACAGTGGCTAACCGACGGTATCGAGTTTTGAGACTCTCTGAGCACGGGTTCTAACCCCACCCTGGTATGTTTATCTAGCTTATATTTATTGAAAATTCCCTGTTGGATGAGGATCTTCCATCTTGATTCTGTCTCTCCACCTGGTGCCCATAATAAAGCCGAATGTTCTGTTCTGGACTCTTTGTAGCCTTAACTTGTTGGATTTGTTGTTAGTGACATGGGTACTCAAGGATATTCAAGCAAAAGGTCTTATCATCATCTTGTAAAGGTGCTTCTTGATGTGGAGGATCTTCCTTAAAACTGAATAGCTGGCTGAGGAGAACTTTTGCTGGGTTACTTTTTTGGAGACGTGAGATGTGGAGGGAGTAATCTGTCGATCACATATCCCAGGATCTTATTCGGGTTTCTCATGGATAGGTGTCCCTATGATGGAGATGCGAGGCAACCGATGGTGCTGATGAGAACTTTCTTGATTGGTTGTGATTCTCCATTTCTTCTCCCAGTTGGCTGTTCTTCGTAGTTCCGAATTCATTTTCTATTTCTCTTCTGTGCTTGTTTATTCCTGAGATGGAGGTGGAAGATACTACATGGATAACATGTCACAAATTGGGTGATGATGGTATCGTTGAATTCAGGTTGGGGAAGATCGTTTACAATATATTAAAGGGTATGGGACTGAGACATGAGCCCTGTGGCACTCCAGCTGTAGGTGTGAAACGTTCTGCCGACTTGTCGTTAAAGGTGGGGATGGTGCTTCTTCCTGATAAGAAGTTGTATATTAGCCTGAGAAAGATCCAGATGTGGTCCGGAAGGTCGGTAAGGTTGAATACGAGGCCGTCGTGCTACAAGCTGTCGAAGGCTTTGCGTACGTCCCTAGTTCCAATTAGGACGAAATTCCCTGTTTCTTCAGGCTATTTACCACACCGAAGATAATATTGATAGCGGGTTGGTTTCCCGGTGGGTCCTGAAGCCAAACTGGTTTTCAGTGAAGAGGTGGTTGAACTCCATATAGTAGTTCAGTCTATTGGAGATTATTTTTTCAAAGATTTTGCCAGTAACTTCCAGAAAGGGAGATAGGTCTGTAGTTTTCCGGTTTGCGGTTGTCTTTGTTGGGTTTAGCAATGAATATCATCCTCGCTGTTTTCAGTGCCACAGGAAGTGTCCAGACGCCAAGATGGCGTTATAGATATTAACAAGAGACATCCTGCAGTTGCGAGGAAGGTACTTTAATTGTTTTGCTCTTATGCCTGAGGGACCTGGTGCCTTATTTTCATTCTGCTTAAGACTTGGCACATCTCCTTGAGGGTAAGTGGTCTGGGAGGGGATGTTCGGTTTCACGCGAGCTGTATCAATTGATGGTATTGGGTGAAGTCCGCCAGGTTGTCGTCCCTTCATTGGTTGACCCACTGGTAGTGATTGTTGTTGAATCTTCTACAATCATTGTGTGAGAGAATTTTCTCCACACTTCACACATCAGATTGGCTTGGTCTTGTGTTTCCTCGATAAGGGTAGTCACTTCTCACCGTCTACGTCGGTGGTAAGTACTAGGTCAGGGGTCCGGTAGGGGCCCACATATATCTTAAAGAATGGGCCTTGGAACGATAAGTTTCTTGCTGTCATTATATTGAAGAGCTGTTTACCCTTTTGGTCACCTAGTGGTTCATCGGCGCCGCAGTTGAAGAGAGGGGTGATGGGCATTGAAATCCCCTGCTAGGACTGTAGGGACATTCCTACTAATAACCGGTGAAGGGGAATGGAGACTCTATGAACGGCTGTCTGGGGGAAAGTAACCCGTTTCCACTATTAGCCGTCCACATGATGTCGTCAGTTCTATCACTATGATGCTGTCCTCGTCGACATAAATATTTCGGAATTCATGTCCTTGTTTCACTAGGACGGCCACTCCACTGTAGGGCCCTTTGGATTTCTCGAGTGTTGAGTAACCCCGCAGCTTTATATGTTGGTCTGTGTGGCTGCTGTCTCGTTCAGGAGGATAATGTCCGGGTTGTGGTTGCAAAGTTGTTTCTAGGAGGTAGAGGTTGCTGAAGAAGTGTTGGATGTTGAGTTGTAAAATCGTGATCTCCATTATTTAGTGTGTTTTGCGATGATGCTGCGAGCAGAGCATTGTGGTGGTCTGAGGATATAGTCACCTGGTGTGTGCAAGTTGTCCCTGCTCGATTCGTTATGGGGGGAAGGGGGCTGTAGTGCTGAGTGGTTCTCTGAGAACAGTATTGTTGGTCCTTATCAATAATGCTGGTGTTGGTTACACTAACTGACAAATCAGACTCGTCATCTGACTCTACGGACACGTCAGCTGCCTCGTTTCCGAAGTGCACTGGGTCATCATCCACCTCAGTGATGGGAGACGTATTGAGTTCTCTTCGTGGAAGGGTACGAGGGTGAGGTGAGGTGGATGCCCAGAGCTGCACACTCAGAGCAGCAGTGGAACCTGATTGGTCGTAGGGTCAGCCTCTACGGCAGTGACTGGTGCAGGGTCGTTTCTTCCTTACTGGGGGGGGAGTTAGTTGTAGGTGTTGGGGGTGCATTCACCCTGGTTTGAGGGGAGGGACTCATTAAAGAGCGCACTTTATTTGGGACGATTATAGCTGAGGCTCCATTTGCTAATATCAGCTCGTTTATGAAGTTAGAGCAAAGCTGGTCGTCGCCCCGTGACATGTCACGGTCCATCATGTGCATCAGAGTCCCCTTCATTACTCCTGGTATGGACCCAGGGAAGATAGGGTAGGACAGAGGACATTGGGCGTGGTGTATGCCAGGGTTAGGTTGGCGGGGAGGGAGGAAGGGGAAAAGGTCCAGACATTATTGTTGGTAGAGGTGGCAGTAGCTCGGTAGATTGGGGAAGGACACTTGGCCCAGCATGGATGGTGTCAGTGGAGTGGTTTTCTTGGCATTCGCCAGTTTCTCGTCTTTCATATACACCTCCGCCGATACGTCTACTCGCAAATATCTAAACGAATTTACTTCCTCTGTATTCCCTCCCTCGAATCTGATTTCCAATTTTTCCTTTCCTATTTCGTTTGATACCCTCATCACCTTACTCTTATATATGTTCACTTTCAGCTTCCTTCCTTTTTATTATTATTATTATTATTATTATTATTATTATTATTATTATTATTATTATCATTATCATCATTATTATTATTATTATTATTATTATTATTATTATTATTATTATTATTATTATCATTATTAGTATTAATGTTTCTACAAAATCCTCTCTTCTAATAATGGGAGATTCAATAACATTTAACCTCTTGTAGTTCACGTATTTCAAAGTCTTGTGGCAAACTGCTGTACTTTCATGGTTGTCTCATGAACGTTATGAGGTGAGGGCTCAGTACTGGTGCAGCATACTCGAGAACTTGTCTTACCAGGGTGTCGACAAATACTGATTTATAATTTGATCATATAGTCTATGTTGTATGCATAGAGTATGTAGATTAAGAATAAATTTGAATGTTTTCTGCGCTAACATAGGTCTTTTTATTACTTTCAAATTATTTTATATGAATTAAAATAGTGAGTAACATTTTTACCTTACACGGGTCTTCAGCCAGGATGGACTCGTTGATCAATTCTCTAACATAACAGAGAAACAACGTATTGTTCCTTATGTTTTCCTTCTATAGAAGTAACATGTTCTGCCATGTATTCAGTGTTGTCGATAAAGCGGCAAGGTGATAAGCATTGAAGACTTATGATACTTCGTGTCTGCAGCCTCGGAGGATGTGTCTAGTTAAGCTTAAGGCAACACCAGTCTACAGCCAAACTGTAACACGTTTAGCACAGGACTTTTTGTTTTCTAGTTTTACTTCCTACTGTCGTTATAGTCGTCTGGTGAATACGAAGTTTACTTAACAAAATACTAAAGCAAGGTCCTCAAAAACCGATCGATTGATTCCACTGTTCTATGATCTTTGCGTGTGACCTGTGCTTACTTGGGCATGCAACTCTTACTTTCACTCAGAAACTATTTTATTCAGGTTAGAAATTTATTTTGCAATTTCTAAGTTCATTTTAGGTTAAAGCTTTCTAATGATTATGTAAAAATACATTATACCAAACAATTTACAACCAAGTAATTGAATTAGTCATTACTCACAGTAGTCCATGATGCTCATGAATCTAAATTACAACCTTGCGCTTCCATTATTAAAAACAAAGTCTTTATCTCTCTCTCTCTCTCTCTCTTATATATATATATATATATATATATATATATATATATATATATATATATATATATATATATATATATATATATATATATTACAGGATAGGTTTGAGACTGTAGTGTTAGAGTGTTCAGCAGAAGTTTGTGGTTACAGGAAAGTGGGTGCGGGAGGGAAGAAGAGCGATTGGTGGAATGATGATGTAAAGAGAGTAGTAAGGGAGAAAAACTTAGTATATGAGAGGTTTTTACAAAGTAGAAGTGATGCAAGGAGGGAAGAGTATGGAAAATAAACACATAAGCAGTATAATGTGATCCTTTATTGACAACGTTTCGCCCACGCAGTGCTTTATCGAGTCACAGACAGATCTACCTGGAAAATGAGCAACATGGAGATATATATAGGGTACAGTCAGGTGGAGAATGCTGGGTCAGGTGGAGAAAGCTGCATGTGAGTCTTAAAAGTAGTGTGATAGTTGAAAACATAGTGTGACTTAAAGGACCTGCAGTGTACCATTCTTGAGTTCTAGGTGGGATAGCGTTGAAGAAGTTTCTTGGCAATAGGTTCAGCTATGTTGTAGAAGCCGTTGTTCTGGTTGAAGTTGTTGGATATACAGATGAGTGATGATTCTAGGATTCTTCGGTATTGCGTGTTGTCTTCTCTGGCGATGAATCCTAGAATCATCACTCATCTGTATATCCAACAACTTCAACCAGAACAACGGCTTCTACAACATAGCTGAACCTATTGCCAAGAAACTTCTTCAACGCTATCCCACCTAGAACTCAAGAATGGTACACTGCAGGTCCTTTAAGTCACACTATGTTTTCAACTATCACACTACTTTAAGACTCACATGCAGCTTTCCACCTGACCCAGCATTCTCCACCTGACTGACCCTTATATCTCCATGTTGCTCATTTTCCAGGTAGATCTGTCTGTGACTCGATAAAGCCACTGCGTGGGCAAACGTTGTCAATAAAGGATCACATTATACTGCTTATGTGTTTATTTTTCCATTGTGTCGGTATTTTATACCATTTATTTCCGAGGGAAGAGTATATGGAGAGAAAAATAGAGATTAAGAGAGTGGTGAAGAAATGTAAAAATAGAGCAAATGAGAGGCTGGGAGAGATGTTATCAACAAATTTTGTTGAAAATAAGAAAGTTTTGGAGTGAGATTAATAAGTTGAGAAAGCCTAGGGAACGAATGGATTTGACAGTTAAAAGTAAGAGAGGAGAGTTATTAAATGGAGAGTTAGAGATATCAGGAAGAAGGAGGGAATATATTGAGAAATTGTTAAATGTTGATGAAGATAAGGAAGCTGTGATTTCGTTTATAGGGTAAGAAGGAATAACATCTTGTAGGACTGAGGGGGAGCGAGTTGTGAGTGTGGGGGAAGTTCGTGAGGCAGTGGGTAGAATGAAAGGGGGTAAGGCAGCTGGGATTGATGGGATAAAGATAGAAATGTTAAAAGCAGGTGGGGATATAGTTCTGGGTGGGTGGTGCTTTTATTTAATAAATGTATGGGGAAAAGGGGAAGGTACCAAAGGGGTTGGAGAGAGCATGCATAGTTTCCTTTTTTTAAAGGCAAAGGGGAAAAAAAGTGCAAAATTATTGGGGGAAAAAGTCTAAATTTTAAAAATTACATGGGGGGTACGAGAATAGGGATAATGGAAAAATTCCCGATTTTCGTTCTGCCGATTATATTGGACTTAGGGAACACCTGTCTAATCTCGACTGGGGGAATCTTCTTTGGTTCGATGGGATCTGCGTTTTTGATTTGTTTCTTTAAAATGTACAACGTGCACAGAGTATGTTTATTCCCCAAAAAATTTAGGGCAAATAAAAGATCCCAAAAAGGATTAACAGGAGGCTAAAACATTTATTAGGGAGAAAAGAGGAAACGACCCCATCAAAAGAGGAGGGTAAAACCTTATTGACCCAAAATTTAGTTGAAAAGAGAAGTAAAAAGGGGATTAGAAAGGGGAAAAGTGACTATGAGATTAAGGTTGGGAATGAATCAAAGACTAATCCCAAAAAGGGGTTCCCTTTTAAGTGTACAAAGGGCGAAGGTGAGGGAAAAAAGGAGGACCTCTGAAAATTGGGGGAAAGGACGGGTGACGGATGAACTGGGAAAAGTGTTCTCTTTTTGACTATTTTTG